>JAQFYZ010000741.1:0-33949 GCA_034695085.1 Cylindroiulus punctatus | reverse complement strand
AAACGAAAGTTTATTTTTATTTTCTTGTCTTTTATAAAAGTTTATCATGGTGTACAAATATGATGGCATCACGTTTTTGTGATTTTCGACCCCAAATAGCTGCGTTCATTAGACACTTATCGCAACACAACCGAAAGTTTTTGAAACGAAAGTTTATTTTCATTTTTATGTCTTTTATAAAAGTTTATCATGGTGTACAAATATGATGGCATAACTTTTATTGGGATTTCCGACACCAAATAGCCGCATTCATTAGACATTTGGCGCAATGCAACCGAATGTTTTACAAACGAAAGTTTATTTTTATTTTCTTGTCTTTTATAAAAGTTTATCATGGTGTACAAATAGGATGGCATTACGTTTTTGTGATTTTCGACCCCAAATAGCTGCGTTCATTAGACATTTGGCGCAACACAACCGAAAGTTTTAGAAACGAAAGTTCATTTTCATTTTCATGTCATTTTCATGCGAGTAATATCCTAAGTCTTATTAATCTGTGTGTGGTTTGGCAACATAACTTAAAAAAAATAAAACTCCCTATAATAATCATAAAAATGATCAATTTCTACATTGACTACATCTGCAGTGACTGTTGTAGTAGACACTTTGCGCAGCACAACGAAAGTTTTAGAAATGAAAGTTCAAAATTTTATTTTTGTGCCTTTTATAAAAGTTTATTATGGACGTGCAAATTTCCTAACGAAAGTAGAGCCCTATACTAGACACTTAGCGAAGCAAAATGAACGTCATTTAACGTTTATTAAAAGTATGAACGATAGGTTAAATATTCGTTTTGTTAACGTTTATGCTTTTAATAAACGTTAAATAAAGTTTATTTTGCATCACTATGTATCTAGTTAGACACTGCTATCGTTAGGAAATTGCACGTCCATAATAAACTTTTATAAAGGCACAAAAATGAAATTAAACGTTCGTTTCTAAAACTTTCGTTGCGCTGCGCTAAGTGTCTACCGCTCCATTGGTGAGAAAATCAATTAATTTCGAATTGAAAACTTTTATTAACTGTGAGCAAAAATCGATCTTGTCAGTTTTCAAGCAAATTTAGGATAAACATGTTATCTCAATAATGCACGAGATATTTTGCCCATACATGTACAGTTAAAGTCATACATGTATATGATATAAGAAAAAAGCATTTGTTTTCTCAAAACTGGGTCTCAAATGAACATTAAAGTAAGGTATACAGGTGTACGTACGATCCCTATGGTACAATGCAAAAATGTGTTATTTGAATTTCATTCCGATGCCATAATAGGTCCTACCACCTCTACTAAGTCATCGTGCTGTATTTGATTTTCTGTATGTAAGCATTCTGGTACAACGCAGCGTTTAATATTGCAAAATGAGATCACCCCAGAACACCATTCAACGGTTATTTATGTGCATGTATAACAATTGAAAAAGATCAGTCTCCATGGCAATAGCTTGTAAACAACATGGCGGTAACGTGAAACTTCTTCGGATATAAATTGTGCATAATAAGGAGCAGTTATGATACGCAGTTTAATACAAAACTTGTATCAATGTGAATCTTTTAGAAAGGCAAACCAGGAAAAAAGGATAAGGAAAAACGGAAAAAAGAAGAAGAGGAGAAAAAGCTAAAACTCCAAGGTGCCGACTGCGTTAATGTTCATTTCATTTTGTTTCGAAATTATTTTTCATGTAAAATTTTCTTTCTTCACATTTTTTTTTAATTCGAAATGTTTCTTATAATATACTCTCGTAATTTCAAAATCGGCATTTATTTTCTTTTTACCCAAATATGGGTACTACACTGTAAATGTAAATACCGGTACGGAAAATTTGGACACTGTAGTTAGTGCCATCATCGTGTTATATAGTTTATCTCCAAAAAGTTTATTTGCCTCCACCTATTTCTTAAAAAATAATGGTATCATCTTAACAGAATCACAGCTTGAAGATGAAAAATCAAAGAAAGAGGTGCCTTTGGAAGATTTGGTCGACTTGCAATTGCAAAAAAGCAAGGTAAATACATGTACAGGTATTAATACACATATACAATGTATATTTGAATTTTACATGCATGCTCTTTAATGCTTGCATTTCAAGGCGAAGATTTTGTTAAGTTATTAATATGTAATAAGTGAACAATGAACATGGGTATGCTTGGTGATAATTTATTTTGAATATCATATCGTGCCTACTTCCAGATATTACAATATCAGCAAAACCAGCTAAAGGAGACAGAAGTTAGAATTTTGACAATGACGATAAATATTGAAAAAATGAGGATGGAAAATTGGAATTCGAAAATTGTTAAGTTGATTTTATGACATGCATACTTGACTTGTGTTAGTTTGTTATAATATTGACATACTTACAATATGCCTAATTCAAAGTAGTTTTTTTTGTACGTGCATAAAACAAAATTTATGTGCTTATTCAGAACATGGGTACGTTCAGTAGCAATTCTTAGTTCAGTGTGCTAAAAGCTTTACGAGAAAATCAATACGCTATGCAAATAAAGTATGAAGAACAAGATTTTAAATAATCTTATCAGCTCGAGCACTCAGTTATTGAGTATGCAAATGGATTTCTTGTAATTTGCAGATTACGTCTTTCTAGAATAAGTTTCCGCCTTTTTCAAGCACAATTTCATAGTGAGATAACTGGGCGTGGGCTCACTTTATTTTTAAAGCATTCGGAGCTATATGTAAAAATAAAGTTTTAGGCAAACTTTCACTTTTGAATTCCAGTGGGACGAATATATGAGTTGTTCTGGAAAGCCAAATTTGGAAGAGCCAACACAATTAAACGAATACATATCAAAGCTCATGGAAAACAAGGAAATTAACCCGGATAAAGTTATGTTACAATGCAATGACGCTGTTAAGGTAATCACCTATTGTCCAAAACGGGAAAATTTACTGTATATGAAAATGATTCATTTTCCTACACATTTGAGGATTATTTGCAAAAAAATTGTGCTTTCACAGTTGTTGTTTGAAATTGAAAATGCATTCTTCGAGGCCAGGCATCTAACGGAAAATATCAAACATCTAACGAAAGAAGTAACTAATCAGACCTTCTTACATGTTAGACATGGATATTGAAACCTAACAAAACACACTAAAATTAATATATCCCACAGGCATTTCAAGAATTAAATAATGCCATCCGTGCTAAACTTGATGTAGCCACATTAGTAATTTTAAAAGTAAATTGTGCATCATTTTATGAAGACTTACTTTTTGCATACCTTATACTTAATAATTATGGCGTAACTTGCATTCTATGCCTTTACAAGGATACGAGCTTGTCCATCAATCCAGAAACTGGAAATTCGTTTCACAGAGTGGAAAATGAAACTGTGAAATTGGGAGTTTGGTCAAACATGGCTTGCAATCCAAGGTACAACAATCATGTTGAAATATATAATTGCATGGACTTGTGCATGTCTTCAACATAACCTCAGGATTAACATCACGTTGGGATGATCTCTTTTATAGGTACAATGGGTTAGACGTTTCAGAACTTGGAGTTAACTTTGTCGTACCTCGAACAGTGCTTACATCGGAAAGTGCTGTCAGAATCATAATAATGGAGCACAATTTACATTCGATTTCAAGTGAAAAGTATTCACCGATCGAGGTGCCGATTTTTGCGTCAGAAGGTTAGTCTGACCAAGGAAAAGATTTCTTATGACAATGACTGTCTTTGCTTTCATGCCAGGCTATAGATAGAGAATGCACCTCTGTTTAATTTTTGAATAATACAAGATTATTCAAGCCAAGTTTTGGGACTTAAGTCAGATCTTCCATAAATAGTTGTAATTAAAATTGTAAATTCAAGTCCAACTTTCATTTCGATTTCAATTCTCACCAGAATTGATCATCAACAAGAAATTGGTGAAACGTTTGCAAAATATAAAGTTCAATAACAGCTCAAGATCATCTTTCTGACTTTCAGGTAACAGTAAAACTGCATCCTCCAATGTCGTCAAAGAGATTATAAAGGCAGAATCAGTGGAAGAAGGCTTTGTTGATACTACCAAATACATAGTCGTTGGGCCAATGTTACACATACATTTGCTCGTCATTCCTCCACAGCCCCGTACATTTAGGAACGGTTGGGTAATGACAAAAGGTGAGCTTTTGCTAATGATTTCAAATATCGTATACACTTCGATACATGCACTACTCCAAAACAACATCTTCAGTGGTTCCCATAACCTAACCTAACAAGGTAATGTCCGCCTTAGCTGCCCCTAACAGATAGGCAATCACTGCCAGCACACGAGTAGCTAGGAGAAACCACCAGCCAGGAGTCATTGTACTTGAAGAGTAACATTCAAATAAAATAAAATGTACACATTCGAATCGGGGTACATAACAAAGCGCACCAGAAATTCAGTAGAATAAGTTTAGACATGAACAAATTATATGATGGAATTTGCAGTGCAGGATCCAAAAGGCATTCAACATATTTCATGGAGCTGTGATGTCTCTGCAGTGGATGCCGAAGAAGATGCCAAAAAGGACGACGAAAACCCGGAAAATGAGCAATCACAAACCACTGAGGAACACAGGAAACTGCTGCAGGTTACATGGAAGTTAGTGAATCATTCAATGTTTTCGTTGGTCGCTCACACCTATTGCAAGAAGCCGATTAATTAATAAATGCTGAAGGTTACCCGACGACCTCTTGTGGTTCGACATCCCTAAGCTGGTGTTTTGGAATGAATCAGACAAAACTTGGAGTACTTCAGAATGTCATCACACCAGTTATAAAGAAGGTGACCGGTTTTTCAAAGATTCAGCATCTTCCCAAATGTGCACATGTATATCCCAACCTTGCTCGTCTAGCAGACAAGAATGGCACATGTTCTAGCTATCGCAATTAATGTTTTTACCTATGTTATGGTTCTATGTGTTTATCCTAATCTAATCGTCATTAGATTGCATGTGCCATGCAGAGAAAGTCACTTTCTCATTGTGTTTATGGTGGAGGGGTAAAAACAGGAAAAATACTGCAGTGTAGCCAAAGATATTTTTTTTAATTTAACCTATAGCTTATGTTTATATGTAGTTTCAACTACATTAGCATCCCAGCATCCTAGCATCCTTAGCATCCCAGCATCCTAGCATCCTTAGCATCCCAGAGGTAACAGGTCTAACTGAGTAACGCATGTTAAAACCTGCATGTAAAGCATAAAAGCTAATATCCAAATTAACATTACAGATCAAGCAAAAATGTTTTTCTGTGCATCGTCCTTCGGTACATTCGCCGTGCTACTTCCTCGATTTGCTTCACTTCCGTATCAGTCTTGGGAAGTATCACCACGAAGTAAAACTTCGGCTGTTTTTTCAATAACTGCAATAACTGCGGCCATAGAAATTGCGGTTAATGTAAGTAAACATATTCCAAATTATTTTTGTAAAGCACCGCAATACAAAAGCATCAGGAATACGATGTACAAAGTGCATATGAGCCATCATCACTACATGCAATGTCATGACAAACACAATTTACCCATTTCCAAAGGATTCTTTACGTGTATTTTCTCAGGAAGGAAAATGTTCTCTTCTTCAAGTGCAAAGTAATGAGAAAATGTATTTGGAAAAGTATTACGGCAAGGAATACTCGCCACCTCAATTACTAAAGGTGAATATAAACTCATTTAGTATCATCAATGTCAGAATAGGCCATCTTTTCAAATAGGTCACCCTTTCATTTCTGCAGTGAGTCAGACTGATGCCATTTCATTTGCCCGTTTGTTTTGTCAATGATGTCAAGGAGGGTACTGGAATCCTATTCAATTAAGAAAGCCAATGCCGACTAAAATCAATTTACTCGCAACAGCTAGGCAATCTCATCGGTAAACCCAGTTAATCTCCAAATAAACAGTGAAAGCCTCTTTTAACAGCATCCTGCGTTCTGGTTGTTAAAACAAATTGTGATATCACTGCATTGATTTTTGTAGACTTAGCCGAAAGTCAACCGACCAATTATTTAATTAGTCACTTAATCAAATTAACGATGGTAATTTGCATTAAATATCTCCTCTTACAGATAATTCAGTCAGTTGGAATTTTTTTAACTCCAGACCAAGACGGACATTTGTTGACTAGTCACATCAAAGAAAAGGCAAGCTTATGATAAATACTGTGTTTTTGCCGCATTTTTAAAATGAGAATTTCTTATCGATTATTTATTACAGTGACCCAAAATGTGCACAAAAATATGCATAACGTGTTATTTCTTGATAAGTGTTTTCAATTTATTATTTCATCATTTAGAATGTAAACTTGGAAGCTAAACTTTACTGCCAAATTGCTCTGATGTCTACAACAATTGGATTTTGCTACAGTCGATGGAATGCTAGTGTGGGCAAAGATAAATTTGTAGTTCGACTAAAAGATAACAACAACAAAGAAGCAAGTGATGTAAGAAGCCTTAAGATTTATACGATAGTAAAGCAGCAGTTGTAAAACTATTTCATGGTATAAACCCCGTCACATTTTTCATTATTTTCATTTTATTTACTCATTATGTTGAGTGAAAAAAAAAAAAAAAAAACGAACCAGGTTAGCCACTTGGATTATTAACAACAGCATCAAGGACTTCTTTTGAAAAAAAAGAGCTTGTCAGCATGGTTGCTTGTTTGTCCAAGACAAACCATACACCACATGAGAAATCAAAACTCTGATAGAAATCTTAGTTTCCTGAATGCAAACAAATGTTGTGCCTATATTTCCAAATTCAAAAGAATGTTTTTAAACCAGCGATATTTCTTTGATGCAATGTGAAGAGATGTACATCATACTACATGTATCTGTTCAATATTCTAAATAATTCTTAATACAGTGTACTATCTTTACCAAATTGGGCAGCTGTGCATGACACCGAGAATCTTTGTAGATGCTATAAATTAATTGAGATTACATGCCTTTCAAAATTGATAAAGAACCATTGGGTGAAAATACCTGAAATAGGTTTCTGCTTTCTCGATACATTTTAGGGCACACATGATGTCATCCTGATTTCTGAAGAAAATGCCATTCTATTAGCAATTTATGAAGTAAGCCAGAATTTCAGTGAAGTTGCATCTGCAAATGATCCAGTACGTACAATGCTGAAATTTGCAATCTGATTGAAAACCATGTATCATACGGCCTCATCTGCTTTTGACATCTGGATGTTAAAAAAGAGGAAATCTTATAAAATAGCAATAATCTGCTATAAATCAACACTGCATTTTTTACACAAATTCTAATGTCAACGTATTTGTATTGTCATAATTATTCTTTCAGGGGTCTGCAGATCTAATCCATCTGGCAGACCATATGCGTGAAGAAGGTATTACAACCGACTTAGAAGATTGTGATTGCACATGTGTTGATGCAGTTTATCAGCTGTTGGCTGCAACAAGGGTTTTATGTAGTTAAAACAATCACTTTGAAAGGTATAACTAGTTGAGAAGAAAGACTAATTCTTTGAATTGCCCATATTAGCTCAGCAGTGATCTGATTATGAGCAATTAAAGTTTTCACTACCAGTTTCAGATGATCCAGGACAATAACAATATATATTGATGAGAGAATTGCATGTCTATGTGTTTCTGTTTGTGTAACTTTAACGCTCTGGACCTGCTTCCTTGCTGGAGTGCGTTAAGTTGGCAGCCAATCTGGTCAAATTAATATCAAAAATGTTATTTGCGCTTTTTTGACTTTTCCCCCCTTAGTAGTTTGTCATTGGATTGAACACTTATTTTTCGAGACATTTCAGTGTCATAGTGCACGAGGAGGGGGTTGGTGAGGACCTTGCCCGTCCATACATAATATACTTGAATTATTTCAACACACGTCAACTTGCAATTTACCACCTTTATCACCAGGATTAATAACCCAAGGTGCAACAGTCGTAGTTCCTTGGCAATGCATAATAGTTACATCATCAATATGTAGGTACACTAATGCACTTGCATAGTTATCTACACAATAAACCATTGTAGGGAAACGCACAGTAGAACCTAATGGGTTTAAAACCATTTTATTCTATTCTATTCTATTCTATTCATATATACATGGGAATAAATGTGATTATGGGTTTGTTTCACATCCTGTGGGATTTTGTGAACTATTCATTCATCATTAATGAAGGAATTAAAACCTTTGTATAACAAAAGATTTTCATAATTCAGTTGATACCTCGCTATGATGCATTGAAACCGTAAGAAATACTTTTCTCAAATAATCAAAAGGAATGAACATGACGCTGAATAAAACACATTTTCACAAACATTGGAAATAAAAACAATAAGATTTATTTATGTTTAAATCGTTTTTTGTGTTTTTGCTTACCAAATGTTGATTGTTCGTCACTTACTTCTTTCCGTTTCACAATAACGTCCTTCTCTTTCAAAACGCTGAAAAAAGGGCATTGATAATTAATCCCAAATATGTACACGATTGCCTTCGTTTAGTTTTAAGCTGAGAGAATAAATATAGTTTCTGTGCCGTCTGGTTAGGTTACATTGCATAAATCAGTAAACATAATTTTAAAGAGAGTGCCTTTTAATACAGGAATTTAAGAAATATTGTTGTGAAATAAATCACTTTGAATTATGAACATGCTCACATTCCTTAAATGTTTCAGCTCATTAGAACACCTAATTGGCAAAAGAATCAAATCAACTAAACAGATATACATACCTCTTCAAGCTTACTAACGATTTCCCAGAACTTGTTTCAAGAGCTTTTTGCCAATCACTCTCAGTTCCCTTAACTGCATACTGGGAAAGACCTTCTAAGGCTAACTTTGCCATCTCCTTTTTCTGTTTCTTTCTAAACTGAAGAGCACCTTCATCCTGAAATAGGGAAAAATGCTCATTAGAGATTTCTAATAACAGTGTGCTGATAGAAATTGATAGCATCTGCAATTAAAAACTTACCAAATCTTCATTTAATGTCATTTTAGTGGGTTCCATGATTACAGCTTTCATGTCAGGCATTGTTTCAGCAATAGCTTTTTCAAGGATGCCATGAAGATACTGCAATAAACATTAAAATATAAATTTACAGACAGGAATATTATAGACGTTCAGCATACAGTATGAAAACAATAACTCATTAGTTGCAGGAAACTCGAACACAATTGAAACTGAACACTATTAAAAAGTTGATGCCCATTTTGCGTTAATTGATAACATTTAAACAACAAAAAGATTAAATTATACCAAACAAAAAATAAAAAGTTAATACCTGGGAAAATTTCCTCATAATGCGATTGAAAATACCAAGTAACTGTGTGGGAGGAAGGTCCAACTCCTTTGCCAAATCATCAGCAGTCTTATGCTGTAGTCCAAGTCCAAGTAAAACGCACTACACAACACAGTCAAATATAAACATATGAAACTCACTAGTAATTTAAAGTCATACATCAATTCGGAAAGTTGGTATTTTTTGTGACTTACCGAATGAAGTGCACTCAGCTCTACTCCACTAAATCGATGCAAAAAATACAATCGAGCTAAAGTTGGTAAAAGGTCCATGATCAAATGGTAATCTGCCAAACTGTTTGAATATTTTTCAAGCCGTTTTAAATCATATCGAGTTAGGTGACGTTCCAGTTCCTCCGGCGTCATAGCTGTATAAAGCATAGTTCATTAACAAAAGATCTTAAAAAATTACATGTAGATATAAAAAGTGTAATTACCAGAGGAATCAATTTTACTACTTGGCACATTATTCATAGTAATATTTAGTGCAGTCGATGGGTGAAATGATGAGAACTGATAGCTGAGCAAAGACAGAAAACGTCGACGAAAATCTGCAAGATAAATATTTCCATCATTGAAGAGCTATTCTTTTGTAATATGCACTTATTACTTTGACAAACAATATTTTTACCATGCCAAAAACCCTCTAGCCATTTGGTGTTCCCATCGGCATCATCATTATTCAAAACCTTCAACATGATGCATGAATGTTCTCCAGTTAAATCATTCTGTGAAAAATGCCAACATAAATATTAAACATAGTTAGTTATAATTATAAAAAATGAGATCTTTCGGAAAATAAAATGACAGCATTGTCTCCCTAAGTCAAAACTCATTTTAACATTTCTTAATCACATTTTAAAGTTTTACAAACATTTTGTTGATGTGAATCCTGGTTTGTATCTAGTGTATTTTGTAATCGAAAATGAAGAAACATCAGAAAAAAATTACCTGTGTTTGTCGGAGATAAACAGGAACAAACCCAGCCTTCTTCCAAAACCTATGCAAATAGAAAAATACATTTAATTACCAATGAAATCAAAAATAACAACTTGTCATTACAAAGCAAATATAAATCTTCGTTTATACCTTAACAAATCTGACGTAAGCCCATATGAAACTCCAAGATAATCTAGTTTTTCAGGACGTCTTTCACTCAGCTTTCGCAATAATGGTGGCAAGGCTTTAGCTTTTTTTGGAGCAATCTTCTCTTCCCAAAGTTCAACCGCCTTGAAATTAATTTTAACGTGAATTTAAACAGTAAAAACCAAATTCTGTAGTAATATGCAATTGTTTGATAATTTCAGGAAACACTTACTTCTTCGGGAATTTGGTCAATTTCATTAATGCTGGAATCACCATTCTCATCCTCGGTAGGTATTTTGCCTTCATAGTAGTCTTGCAGTAACTTCACGGCTTGAAGTCCATAACCCATCTGGACAAAACAAAAGATAAAACACGTCAGATATTATTATGAATAGGCTTAGCTGTATTTCTGCAATCATTAATTACAGCATAGCAATTGCCAAATTTGAGTAGATTCCAACATGCACTAAACATTTCCATACAAAGTTGTATTGAAATTAGAAAATATCAAAGGACTATAGAAAGAAACTATTTCAAGATACCTTTTGATAATTTGGATGTGTTGCAATTCTGATTATCCTTGCCCCTGACAATCCTGGGAAATTATCATCTTGAAACTGAATAATAAAATAGTGTTAAATTGCGAAATAAGGCCATTATTTATTACCTATACCAGAAAACTGACCTGCTGTGCTACTGTCCATGGAATAAGATCCCCAGATGCAGCCTTTCCTCTAGATAAGCCATTTATGACAGAGGATTTTGAAATGTCTCCTTCCAGGCAAACCTTATAATTGAGAAACGAAGATGATTAAATTTGTCCACTGTTAATGCACAATAAACAGCATAATAATTGTAAAGCATCTACCTGTATAACACAAAGCACTTCTGGAAGTGATGCACTCTCTTGTGAAATCGGACGTGATAAGCAAAACAAATGATGAGCTGGAGCATCAGACATCATTTGTAAATCGTTTGGGGAATTCTAGGTTGAAAAGCAAAAAAAAAATAAAAAATGAATACAACTAGTTTTCACTAGTGAACGCATCAAAAACGAGTGATTCCCACCTTGTAATGAGAGGATACATAGAGAGCCATCAGCCGTTGAAGAAACATTTCGGAAGCGTGATGAAAAGAGAATAAGGTGTCTCTATTCACATAATATGTGAGCTATATTAAGGAATTCACAAGTTTTATCAATGTAAAATTAATAACAAAAGCTAGATAGTGGTGGAATAGATAATTATATTGTAATTGAAGACATCTCCAAAAGCAAAAATTTGAAAGGATATAATTCACAGTCTTGGGGCACTGGACATCCTGTAGAAAGGAATGAGACCATTGTAGCATCAAGACATAAAAGTCTGTTTAGCCAGGCTTCTACATCATCGCCTTGTTTATAACGAATAGACTCGTTTAGTTGTATTTCATGGAGAACTCGTCCTAGACAAAAGTTAAATGCAAGTGATTATTGGCCCGCATTATATATCAACTTAAATAAGATAGTTTGGAAAGATACGACATGAAATTAGAAATTGCAAGAAATACTAGAACATGGCACACATTCATAATTAATCATATCAACAGAAGTTTTCATGCACGAAAAAACCTTTCAGAGCCTTGGTTAACCTGTAGCTGAAGTCTTTTCATTACTAGCCAAGGCAGCGACTTCCTTAGATTTACTTCCAGTGGTAGTCATCTGTTGCCGCAGCTGCTGAATAAGCTTGAGTGACAAAGACCGCCCCGTACCCTCGTAACTAAAATACATAGAAAATAGCAAAGATTTTACAAGAAATGTATAACCTAGCCTGGCAATGAGTCAGCAAATGGATAGACAAAAATGAACTGTGTTGAGCCAGTGTTAGCACTCAAAAGTAAGAAACTTTTTATTTATACCCAGAAAATGTAGAACTCACCCACTGATGGTAGATGCCATAAAAACCAAATAAGGCCCCAGTAGATTTTTCACAAGTGGCAACGGAATTGCAGCTGCTTCATCAATAATGACAAGTTCTGCTTGGCCCAACTTCGCAGAATCCGATGGGTGAATATACTAAAAAAGATGACAAATTATTAGCCTAAAATCAACTAAATACCATATGGATTTACATTCCTTTAAAATGATGAAAACGTCATAATTCTTACCTGAATTGTTTGCCTGTGATCACGGAAAACGTTGACACGAATAACTGCCTTGTTGAATTCTGGGTTGGTAGATTGCACAACTTCATAATCAAGGTGCTCCTGGTAAGTGTACCCAAAGGAAGGTAAGTGGAAGTCGCAAGAACACGACAGATAGTTCGATAAACGATTTTACTGCCACTAACACATCACTGAAATTGAACTAAATCATAACTAGACCAAATTCCTTAATTACCTGGTATTCTAAGGAGTCAAATCCTTTAAAAATGAATTCAAAGAGTGTGGTCAAGTTCTCAGGGCTAGGTGAAGTCACGAAAATATTTGAATAGTTGAATGCTACTGCAGCAGCAATGGCCAACCCCAATGCAGCAGATTTTCCTCGACCTCTGGCAGCAGTAAGAGCAACTGTAGTTCTTAAAGACTTCTCAGAAATTGATTCAACAAACTTCAAAAGTGCACTGGCCTAATAAAATTAAAAACAAATATCATGTAACTTGAATAAAAGTAACATCATTTTGGCAGTAGAATTAAATTTACTTGATCAAGAGTGCGGCAATTATTTGCTAAAACTCCAACAGGTTGAGTGTCCTGCAAAGACTCTTTAAGTTCCTTAAGTTGCAGTTCATCTTCATTCAGCGATTCCTCTTTAGTTTTGGGCTGGATTGGAGTGACATTAATGGTGTGTGACGACAGTGGCAACACATGTAATTGGTCATCCATCACAATACATTTCTTGCATGATGTTAAAGATAAAATAAATCTACAATAAGAAAATGATATCTTCTATTTAAAACAAAACACTGAAACACTTAAGAGAAAGAAAATGTATGGCTAGCATATGAAACAATTCAATCTACCTTTCATTGAACCTGCAAATGACATCTTGATGCGCTTCTGTGCGATAACGCGCATGAACATCCATAGACATCGTGTAGAGCTGTTTCAATGATGCCACTGATCGAAGGAGAATAACAATTATACCGCCACCTTCGACAGTTTCTATCGTTCGAGCCAACAAGTTAGGAGTCAATGCTTCAAAATCCTAAAAATTAGGGGGTAAAAATGGTTAAATACATGTATATGAATCTTGACGAGTTTATAGCAAAGTACATGGAAATATGTAACTGTGTGCAGACTGTTAGTAACATTGCGCTTACCTGCAGAACACACATATCGAAAGTGTTGCCAAGAATTTTGTGAGTCTCTGAATAAAAGCAATATCTAATATTTGTTGAAGCGAGAAACAGTTCAAATGGATCTTCTTCATTGACATCCAACTTTCCGCTCTGGCTCTTTTTCTGCAGCTGTTTCATCCGTTTCTTCCGATTGCTATGGAAACAAGATATCATATACATAACTTCCAATACACAAATCAGCATTTTCATTCATGTATTGCACCTATAAGTACATTGTAGCGAAATACCTGAGCACCAATGACATAAAAATCAATATACAAAATAATACTTGCCTCGTGAAACCCAACTCTTTTTTATAACACCAAAGCACAGAGAGACGAGACTTTTTGGAGGCTTTTGAAAGCATGTGATGAAGGATTACCACCTAGAAATTAATATGAATCATTACAAGCATTAATAAACGCCATAAAAAGAGCTTGTGACCAAAGTGTCACTTGAGGAAAGCCTGATTGGCATACGGTATGCCGGTATGCGCCCAACATTTGGCACTGTTTGCAGGTTACAGTGGATCATTTAAAATACAGTTATTCTTTGGAATAGAGGACGTTTGTAAATAATACGTGAAGACAAGTCTTTAAAATGCACATTATAAGCCTAGACATCCCTTCAAAATCCTCGTCACAACCGCAGTTTCATTTACCTGATCTCTGCCTTTATCACCAACGATGACGAACAGTGACCTATGTCCGAGAATCACGCCATTTTCGAGCAACACTCTAATTCTATTATCTATTTTCTTTCGAACCATTTTCTAAAATACTCTGGTTTCGCTAATAAGTCGACGACGAGCACAAAAAAGACAGCCAAACTTGCACCAACGATTCCACGTGCTCCGTCGCCTGCTGTCTGCAAACACATGGAAGTTGCGGCGCTCTTGCAAAAGTAGTGCAAATAACAGAAAAGGGGACAGTGGGACCACGCTGAATTCAACGATATCCAAGATGTCCCCACGGGCTGGATTTATGAGCATTTCGGCGATAATTAGTCGTAGCAAAGCTCTGGATGTGGAATTACGGTGAACTGGCTCGCAAGAGTAAGCATTCAATAAAATTTATTCGTTTAATACCGCGTCTGTATAGTGATATGGCAGTAAGGAACGATTTAGTGGCGTCACTAGGGAGTTTTTGCTTCCGCATCAACAGAAAAAATGGCGCCGCCTTTACTGAAAAAAATGATTCAACGCAATGAACTGCATACATCGAGCTAACCATCTCATCAATTCAAACCAACTAAAAAAAACTAAAGAAATCTCGGCAAAACTGAACCTAGTACTTCTCAGCAGTCAGCGTTACATAACAGTTCACAAACTTAAATTATCTTTAGACTAACAATACTTGCATATACAGTATGTTGGAACGGACCGTACTGTACATTTAAACTAAATACAAAAATTTGAACTAAAATAAACTGATAAGTGAATTAAACATGGAGTTTCCAAAGTCTGCATATCTCGTACAAAGTAACTGAACATAACTACATGTAATTGTTATTCAGCTAATGCTTATTTCATTCATGAAATACTTCCGAAAACTTCTGGAAAAAAAAGAAAAACCTTCACAGCAATACACCGGAAGAATATTAAACTCGACAAATAGTCAATACAAATAAATGTAGCAGAGCAATGACAGGTAAAACCAACAAATCTGTCAATTGGCAATGGTTAGCTGTAAGTGGAGTGAATTGGCTGTTGAACTCATCACCACTCGTTTTCACTGGTATACTCTAAAACCCTACAACCAGTATAGGAAACCAAATATTCTGTTGTACATTTCCATGAATTCGATGTTTGTTATGAATTTACATGAACTGTACATGTATATACAGTATCTGACGTTTTGTTCGACCATAATTTTAAACAATCCATAGACACCGTTATTGTAACAAAATCACTAACCCAAAATATTTTGAGAAACTGTTTAAAAATTGTTTGAATTTATTAATTCAATATGTATAAACGCAGAAAACTATTTTGCTTAAACATCTTTATTTGCGAAATTCCATAGGCATAGGTTGCAAAATGCATTTCTTAAAAATAAGCGCGCAATGGCTTTGTGAGAATTTTTATTAATAAAAAAGGAATTTCGAGAATTCTTAAAACATAAATTTGTAAAAAAAATTCAGCATTTAAAATTAAATCGGATTAGGTGCAAATTTAAAATGGTAAGTTGTTTTACCTGTCATATAATTTTTCTTTATACAGCATTTAAATCCGAAGTGGTACACCATTCAAATACCAGCTGACCAACAGAATCCACAGTTTTTTTCTTGTTGGCCGGTGTTAAATTAATAACTTCAGCCAATTTATCCCCGATATTAGAAATGTCAATCTGCACTTCAGCTATCAAGTCGTCCTTCAGCAATTTACTATTCCAAATCTAATAGAAAGTCAAAAGTCATAATTCAAAAAATCATACAAGTAATAAAATATCTCTCATTAAATTTCATCCTGGTCTTGAACAATTAAGTTACTTTTCACCAACCTGAATTTTCAAGTTCGATTTCGTGTTTTTTCGATAGAATACAGCACCCAAATCCCATTGTGGATTGCTGTTGCTTTTTATTGTTGCACTTCTAACTTTGCGTTTCTCGCAGAACAGAATTAAATAAGGACTGCATGCTGAAGAAACAAGATAATGTATAAATGCACAGAAATAGATCATACACGTATCTAGGGATTTTTGCTTGTATACCTTCTGATGAAAGAGATTCTGCAATATTCCTGCCTTCTCTAATTTTAATGACTGTAGCAGTGGAATAAGAGGGAATGCATGATAACAATGATGGTTTAGGAACATCCAGTTTAAGTTCTCTATCAAAATGACAATTTAGCTGAATCAGCACAATACCGAGGTCATTCAAGTTAATTAGGTAAAATTGTGCGGTCTGTTTTGGATATAATACATGGAATTAATTACCTTAGATTGCAATAATTTTCGGAGAAAATTCTAAGAGCAAAACTCCTTTCTCGTTTAGGAACGAAAGTTGCTGGAATTAAAATGTATCTGCCTTGGCTTAGTTGACATTTATGAAAAACATTTCGTGTTTCTATGTAATCGGACGTGGTAACAATCTTTTGGAGAGTGTGTAGCCTATATTTGCGATTTAATTCAACCTATTTTAAATGAACAAAAAGAACAAGGTCAAATTCAATTTACATTCACTTACGAGTAATACAATTGCAATGTGTGAAGGTCTGCAATCTTTCAGTTACCTTTATTATCTGCAGACCAATACTAAATAATCCGCAGTTGGCAGATTTTTCCCCCCTTACATCTTTCTGCTGCAACATTATTAAGAATTTGTCGTCATCCGATTTCACATCAAGGGAATACTACATAAAAACAATTGCGAATTAGTCACTTGAAATTTCAGAAACAACTACTTTAAAATGGTACAATTTTGGTAAAAGTACAATGAACAAGTAAAATGTTAAGTAAAATTAGACATTCTTGAAAATACGAAATCATGATACAAGCCCTTTCACGATGACCTTTTAATGTGAAAATGCTAACTACATCTGCATTTCTTTTAATAAACTTGCCTGAGGATTCTGTAAAAAGGTTTCCTTGTGATTGGAACATCCTCCTGCCCGATCCATGCTTGTGCCCTTTGGCCCATCAATCCATTGACCAAATAAAAGCGCTTCGTTCCATTTTTTTGTAAACGAAAACCAAGACGTATTTATCAAATAGCACAGGCTAATGTCTGTGAAATGGATGCAAAAATCCTCAAACGTCATCCTGTCAAGACGAAAACGTCACGATGATGGAAAAAGGGAGGGAAGAATGCTGCAGGAATTAAGTGTCAATATCTTGTTTTTACCAAAATTCTCCATCGTCTTGAAATGTGAGACCAACTTTCTGACGATCCTTCGCAGAAACCTTTGACCATTCCTCTGAACTAGAAAATAGGCGATTTAAGGATGAAGTTGTAAAACACCAAGCTCTGGAATAAAGAAGAGCAGCACCTCAAGTGGTTAGCAGGCCTGCCCATGCGTGTTAATGATAAGCTGCGCAGTGCATGGGATAATCTATCTTATGGCATAAGATCAAAAGGTGACATCTGCAGCATTTGGTACATTAACATTTTTGCATGTGTTTTTGTGCTTCAACTTTTAAAACTGTGGTTAAACATGTTTTGCATGAGGTGACAAAGTGCATACTACTGCATGTGCAATATTTAACAGCACACAAAGTAAGAAAAAAAAGTGTATTATAGAATAACAAAATTGAAAAACTAATTTTCCATGTGTTACTCCATTAACAGTGGGCTCAATATTGTACATTTCCTACTTCCCAATATAATTATCATACATCCTTTTTCAGGTAAAAGAAATACAGCCTACTTACCCATCACTAAATGCCCCAGACCATTCTCGTTCTCCCCATGGATTTCTCAGACGAACCATGCGTAGTTTTTCACGACCTTTGAAAATGTCAAACAGGCTGGTCTTGGCTGTGTTGATTTTACGCACGTCAGTAATGCAATACGCATGCCCCATGACTAGACCCATGCTAGTGCGACTGTTCATTTCACTAGGTGTTGTAGCCTAAGAAATTCAATTCTAATTATAACACAGAGCAAACCTATCATAATTTGCTAACCTAACTGCCTAGATCATGCTCACTTTGATCGCGCAGCACATCAAAGAATGATTTTCAGATTCCTTCCTCAGCATGCGAAAAAGATCTTTCCTCTTCAGCTCATCTTCTGGAGCACCAGTTTCTTTGAGTTCAATGCGTTCTGCAAACCCAGCAGTGAAGTCAATCAGTGCATCTACCAAATTGCCGCCCTCCATAGCTGCATAAGACCCAAAAAGTCTGCAAGTATGCAAGAATTTGGAAACAAATAAATGATTCACTCGGCTTTTTTTTTTTTTAAACACAAATGCACGCACTTTGCATAGGCTTTTTCTAAAAGCGAGCACCAAAATTCATTTTTCTGCTGAGAATGGGCAAAGATGAGATGACCATTTACTGTAGGAAGTCGATCGTCTATGGTGATGTCCATCCATTTACCGAAAACCCAGAGGCGGAAATAAAATATTCCACCGTGTTGATTTGCGTCATTTGGTTTGTAATCCTGGCTTTCATAGTCTGGTACGATCTAAAGTGATTAAATGTGATTACAAATTCAAGAATTTTTAGTCTGATTCTGCTTCAATTTGCTTACTCTGTCCCACAACTCCTTTTCCTTGGCCAGAGAACAACACGCAGCAACGAACCAACAATTTCCCAGACTTCCTTGAGTGATGTTTGAGCTATTTAATCTCCCAACAACCAATTTAGGATCAGGACAGATTTCCTGAAAAAGCATTTGAGAAAAAGTCCTCGGTTTTAAATGTTATCTAAAATAAAAATTAACGGTAACGTGAAAATAACTTAGGGTTTCTCAAAATAAAAACAAATAAAAAAATACCAATAGTCGTAGTGCAATTAAACTATAACAAAAATTGATTTTGTTCTCGTTATACCAGCTACTATTGTTTAATTTCAAAATGTGCAAATAAAGCGAATGAAAAACGATTTACATTTCTACATCACACTGTTAAACATTCATTTCATAAGAGTCAAATTGAATAATTTTGTTATCAAACACGCTCTGTTACACACATCTTTCAAAGCTAGGTTTGGATGAAATGTTTTCGCTTTTAGCTGCTACAGATGGCGCTCTGTTGAAAGATGGAATTTTACGACTTTGCGCCCTCTAGGGGTGGAAGGCGAAGGTGGACATACGACTGCTCGAAAATTCCAAACAAGTCTTTGAGAGATGCTTGATGTTTTCGCTCAAATTCGGAGGCATGTTACAACAGGATCGGGTGTGGAATTAACAAACATTAGGTTTATTCAATTCAACTCAATGCAGAATCACAAGGGGGACACATATCAATAGCTTATAGATGTGTAAATGTAATAAAACTTAATTGTTGTTCTGTTTTTGCATATTATAATCCGATGTGGACTACAGAATCCACAATGATGTATTGACACAGCTTGAATCATTCATAGTCGCTCTGTACAACGCAATATTACAAAATATTTAGGAACGACAATAGTTCATGATATTGATCATTTGAGCCAATCTGCAAATGATTTTCAAACATTGGAAAAAAGTTTCGATTGCCGAATAATGGTAGCTATACCAACTGGCAAGCTATTATACTTGTACAGCATCATTTGGCAGATTTGATCCTCATAAAAACATATTTATAACAGTTAAGGCCCATTGAAGGTGCGTTGTGACTTTGGGGATACCCTGCATAAAATTTCCAAATACAATTTTTCCTTTCCTGATCAACATATGAAAATATTTTTTTTGTAAACATTAACAGGGACTTGCGTTTTTTGGCATGCGCTGTTGAAAACTTATGGAAATGTATATGATATTAATAAAAACGGTAATTCTATGTTTGACCTTTATTTTGCTTTATGGGCGATAGATTATATACATGGGAATATAAGAGATTTACTGTCGTTGGCAAAATAAAGAATATCTGGAAAAATTCTGAAAACGAAATGTCTTTTCATTTTACATAGCGCAGGAACTTACTATCGATATAAACTTTGAATTAAAACATTTAGTTTCATTTGAAATTATGATATCTGTCCAAAATTATCAAAATTCAATTGTAAAAAATCACTATTTTTCGATTCAAGTCTGAAAACCATCATAAAAACAAAATGCTCAAATTTGAACTTCGCGGTTTTGCCCACGTGCGTTTGAAAGCTGTCACGCGGCTTTCCACGCCTCACGTGCTGTCATTCCTATTTTCGCATCTCAGGATGCAAAAAGTTTCCAAAATTAGCCCGAGCCCAGCCATCCCCCGGCCTGTTCGCCCTAATCTTATTTAATCGACATCTCTCAACTATCAAAACTTGATCAAAATTGTAAGATTAGAGTATTAGACGAAGTATTTACCGTGGGTCGCTTCCATTCCACACGCCCTGGAAGTTCTCCAGATTGGAAGTTGAGAGACGCGTCAGAAGCCGGAAAGGTCGGGTCCTCGAACAAACAGTTGTTTTTCAGACAGTTTTCCTTGAGTTTAGCATAGTTTTGCTTTCCGAACTTGTTCGATTTTCTGCCCATTTTAGCGCTCGGACTTTGGGAGACGTAATCACGAAGTCCTGTACGTGCCAGAAATTTTCCACTGTCTGTTCCTTCTATTTTTAACCAGCGCCAACTCACGGCTGTTTGTATACAGAGTACGTCACGCTGCCATGATTCACTGCACCCACCTGGTTGCAAAACCTCGATGAAACTTCGAGAGTAGCGTTTATATTAAGGTCATCGCTCTTCCGCGGAATTTGGCCACTCACTCGGGATGGTTGCGCAGGAAATTCAAAAAATTAAATTCGTAAAAGTAACAACTTTTCGACCTCACTCACTGATCTACATGTAGTTCTAACAGCAACTGTTAGAGAAAGTCTGCAAAGTCGAAAATAACACGTGACCACCAGTTAACAGGATACCACCGTAAGCATTCAGGCATGTCATGGACGGGACCTTGAAGCAAGTCCGAACTTGTTGCATCAGACCCCTATTTTGAAAAGATTTCGTTAAATTCCGCATTTGATATGCCACTGCATGGCGTAGGCAGAGTTCCAAAAACCTTCGGCGATAAGTACTCATTAGCAGGGCAAAATTAAGGATAATTTCAATTAAAATTCCATTAGAGCAAGGTTTTCAGCTGCGGTTAAACTTAACTGTCGAAGCAAAATGGCGTCTTCTACAACACTTTGATGCGTAATTTTTTGGCCTTGCCGTATATAATGTACATGTACGAGTCATAGCGAAATCGTGCATTCAATCAAAGCTGTCGTAATACATGTACATTACCAGACAGAATAAATAAAAATTAAACATTTTGCATTGAGAAATCGCACAAGTGATTGTCAATTTTGTCAAGGTGGACCATTTTGTTGGCGGTTTTTGGCAGCGAAATGAAGGCAATTACAGTGTAGGTGTAAATTCTGAAAGCAATTTACAAAATATTTCTTGGCAGAAATTAACGAATTGGTCTAAGAAAAATGCAAAACGGTTTATTAGTTTACAACAACAATAGTTAAATACTTATAAATAGGCGCCGACTAAAACATACAGCCACCAGGTAACAAGGCGTTAAACGTTGCCAAAAAAAGCCACGGGTTCATGGATGGGGTATTTGAAGGTGGGAGACGTCTTGATATAGTCACCAACTTTAGGCAAAGCCTAGAAAATCAGATTAGAAAGCGTGAGATAAAGGGAGTAACTCGAGAAAGAAATTACAAACGGATTTAAATAAAGAGAATAAATCATTGAGACCAATTCAACATTGGTTGTTCTTGGTTATCATGATTCAAATTGTTCTTGTGCTGCGAGCACACAATCAGTACATTGTTTTTTCCATGCCCTAAGAAACTTGTTGACTCACCTCAATTGTTTCCATAAAGAGCTTCAAATTTCCAAAGCTATCCAAACAACTGGATTGGAGCAATAGATGTTCAGAAATGTATTCATACGCCAAGAAGTCTACAAAAGTTACCTATTACCGGTAATGAAAAGAAAATAATTAAGATTTGTAAAATCAGAATGTACGAGTCTTGAGTAAATACTTGCTTCATTTCCAACGAAATATGTGCCAGCCTTCAAGAACTCAGCAATGTATCGCAATTCAGTATACAACTGGTGCATATAAGCAATCTTCCGCATTTCCTAATTTAATTCATAAAAACTATAATTAATTTAAAGTTAGATTAGGAAAGTTAGGTTGTTTCCCCCATTCAAATTTAGGTTTTAAAAATAATTAACATGTACTAGCACATAAAGTTACAAAATGCTTAACACAGTAAAAATATGCAAGTGAAGTTTAAATTAATAAATAAAGGATTTCATTTTTAAGAATGTCTCACAAAGGCTTTATTGTAGCAGAGTTGGTCCCATCTGTTGTACATTTCATACAAATGATGTTCTAAGACGCTAACGCGAATGCGTTCATCATCAGTTTGTCCATCTGTGAACGTTCACCAAACATGGAAATATTATTGTAGCCAATCAACGGTTTTAGTTATATTTGTCCGATAAATTTACCTAATTTGTATTTGGTAGCCAGGTATCTCAAAATTGTGGAGTTGCGAGATATCTTGACCTTTCCATCGAGGTAATACGGAAGCTGCAATAGCATCAATGGAATTTGCTAAAGCATACATTTCTTGCTTTATTAACTTTTGACACGGTGTCTTACACATGGGAAATCCAAGCCAAAAATAAATTTATCCTTCAGCCATTCTTCTCGATGATAGTCCGGGGCTGGGCCGAATGTGTACAATTTTTCTTCGTATTTTTCATCAACGAAAGCCAACACAAGCCGAATGCATTGACCATACTGCAAGTAACATTTTTCTTAAGTTGCATCAGGCCCTTTCACAGATATACAGTGTACATGTACACGAAATAATGTTACGAAATTCTCGAGTCGACAATAATGCATGTGAAGATTGGTAATATACCAATGCATTTTAATGATGTTAATAATCTTTAAATTACCACCATTTAAGGACAAATTTCAACGTTGATGAGAATGGAAGGTATTGAAAATAAAACTGTGCCATACACTAATTAATACAAGTTCTAGCTCTTGAGGTTATAGCAGAACATTGAAAAAAATCTGACG
Organism: Cylindroiulus punctatus; assembly: GCA_034695085.1. Taxonomy (NCBI): domain Eukaryota; kingdom Metazoa; phylum Arthropoda; class Diplopoda; order Julida; family Julidae; genus Cylindroiulus; species Cylindroiulus punctatus. The sequence continues at coordinate 10,614 of JAQFYZ010000741.1, read as the reverse complement.
CATTTTCAAAAAATTTTCAGAATGCCAAATTTACTGAGAAAAAAGAAAACAACCACTTACAGATCTTATCTTCCAATGTCCCAGAACTGGAAGACAATTTCCCAGAGGCCGCATGGTGCTTGCCGCTTAGCTAGGATATCGAAATTAACTACAAAAATCAAAGTTGGAGCACAGGAAATATATGACGTTTACCGAATTCCGAACATTCTTGATACCAAAAACAATGCCACACGAAAGTGTGAAAAGGACGACTTAAGACCGAATAAAGAATTCAAGGACATATTGTTCAAAGCTGCAGAATGCAACAGAATTCATTTTTCCCGCCTTAAAAATCCTTTCCTAGTTGTATTTACATGTAAGAAACATCAGTTAGTCATATTTTTAGGTTGATTTCATATGAACAATGAGCACAATGGAATTCACATGGGGGCATTCCTGTATGACATCAAAACTTTTCAAGTTTTAAACCATCAGGGGCCATCAAGATATTCGTTTAATAGGAAATTTAATGACAATGTAGTATTTTACCTATTAGTGGGGTGTATTTTAATATTACTAATTTAGCTTCTTGGTTGCTTACATGCTTAAAATCAACATGCCAACTTACTTTGCGATTATTAAATGTCGCAAATACACAAGTCTGTCGCTTGGTATCATAGCGAATAAAAGGAACAAGTGGTGTCGATCCACAGTAACCTTGAATCATAACAGGTGCAGATGGAGTTTACCTAGTTACACAGATAAACTGCATTTAATGTAGCCTGACTGTACCACCAATACATGTATGATTCAAGGTTATTGTGGAGTTGCACCACTTTTTCCTTATTCTTTATTTCCACATACTGTAAAATATATTTTATATCTCCAAAAAAATGAAAATTTCAATCAATGCAGAGTTTACAGATGCAAATTTCCATCTACGATTTTCCCCTCACCTACCAGGTGATCACATCAACAACAACAACAACAACAACCACCACGTGATATGATATTAGACTGCATTTCTCCTAACTCATAAAGAAAATGATGAAAATTTACGCTGTGACGTTTTTGCACTTTAATTGCATTCGTTCAAAGGTACTGATGAAGACAATGATCAAACAGAGCTCGGCAGTGTCTATGGCATATAAGACATGTTTACAGCAACTATCACGACAACTCGCGAATATATGTTGTTGAAAGTTTTATTCAGATAAAGACAGTACAACACGGTTAATTACAGCGTGTCCAAGAAATATAAAGACATCAAATATTTGTATAAAAATAAAATCGAGCTAACATTTGAGATGTTTTGAATGGTAGTTTTACAAATTAGCAGTTTTTTACGAATATTGCCATTTATGTACCTAACAAAACAAAGTTGTAACGGTATTTTCTGACTCATATAGCCATTTGGATTTACTTTCATTATGTTTGTAGATTACTTTTCAGAAAAGGTAATGACCAGGTGTTTTCCCAGTTTAATTTTACTTATGAGATTACTCTATAAAATTGGAAACATTTTGAAACAGTGTTAATTAAACTCACGCAGTTCACCATGTTGGCGTTTTTACTCTTAAGCATTGCTGAAGTGAGCCATTGGTCCATTGATCGGATACTTGAAGGTGGGTGAAGTTTTAATGTACTCTCCCACTCGTGGCAGCGCCTAAAAAGCAACCATGTGACATCACTCAAGCATTTAAACGACTGCTAATGAACACCACTTTAGTACTATTATTATCCACTATGGCAGTACAATAATACTTTCAGGAAATTTCGACAGCCAATATTACTGGGATCTGGCGGAATGCCACGTTTCAAATTATTACATTTCATTATGTTGATCTATTTTTTGATCACCGAATCACGTGACGTGTCTGGACGTGTCCGAGATGTTAAGAAAATATGACAGAATGAATTGTTTGATTTTGCGAATTTTGTATAGAAATCTTACCTCAATTTTCGCCTTAAATTCCTTCAAATTAGCAAATGCATCGATGCAATCTGGTTGCAAAATCTGTTGCTGCGACAGGTACTCGTATGCGATAAAATCGACAAACGTCACCTACACAGGTCAAATGTGTTGGTGGTCAATATTTGGTCAAATATGATACCCTTACTACAAAATTGAACATCGCCTGTTACTTACGTTGTTTCCAGCAAAATATTTTCGTTTTCCCAGAAATTCAGAAATCTGCTTTATAACGTCTGGTAATTTTGCCAAGTAATCGACTTTAAGTTTATCCTGTTTGAACGAGAAGTGTGGAATCAAAAATTAGACTCGACCAATTATTGTCAAGGAGAAGAAAATGTTGGGGTCTCCATGTTACAACGTCGGAATTTTTTTATTTTTTATTTTTTTTTAAACTAACAAGATAATAACATGCATGGTTATAAAGTTTTATAACCTTCATAAAAAAAGAATGCGCACAAGCATTGTTTGAAGTTTAGTGAAGATATACATTGTAATCTAAAATGTTGCAAACTTTACAACTTTTTTTGCTCAATGATTTTTGAAACGAAATTTGACCTTGTCGATATTATTTAAAAGACTGCTGAACAGTTTAACTCATGAACCTCCGTTTGATTGCACAGTCATTACACCAAATTTATGTAAGTGATATAGGAAATTGAGTTAGTCAGCTCAAGGCATGGGAGTGACGAAGCAAAAATGGTCCCAGACAAGTGACCCATAAATCAAATTGACTCAGTTTGTCTAGTTTTGATCAGTCAGGCCATATCATATTCATGAAGCTATCGAGAAAATTGAAGAAACCCACTCAAGTTGTCCCAAACTTGCATGCTCTAGCTTAGCCGTCCCACAAAAGTACTAATTTTCTAATCAACAGTATGCACATAGCAATTTTTTTTTGCAAAAAAAGAATAGTACATGTACGTACGAAATTGGGATTGTAGCAAAGTTGAGCCCAGTTGGAGTGCAGATCATACAATTGATGCTCAAGAATATCAATGCGAATACGTTCCTCTTCAGATTGACCATCTGTAATAATTTACAAATTATAAACAAACTTACACCGCCCTTTTCTTAGTAATGCTTTCCTAAGTGTGATCACTGGCGGATAACATTCAAAGTGTACAAGAAATCAAGAACATTTACCCAATTTGTGCTTTCTGGCAATGTAGCGAATAATTGCCGAACTCTGAGAGATTTTCACATCACCATCGATGTAATAAGGGAGCTGCAAAGGTATCGAAATCCAGTATCATGATCTAATCACACCAGTCTAGTACAGAAAACAATTTTTCAGTATACATAAAAGCGCATGGCGTAACTTACATTTGGGAAACTTAAACCCAAATTAAATTTATCTTTTAGCCACTCGGCACGGTCAAAGTCTGGAGCTGGACCCGCAGTGTACAGTTTGTCTTCATATTTATCACCAGTGTATTCCAGCAGCAAGCGAATGCGCTGACAGTACTGTAATTATTCACACAAAATACACTCCATATAGCAAGCAGTGAAATCAATGAAATAATTATTTGGGAATAATAGAGCAAAGTATAGTAACATTTTAAAATCTACGAATTTTAAACATGCATCATGTTGTTGACTGCTAATATTACATGTTGAAAATTATTATTCCTCGTTCATAAAGCTCTCAAAGGAAAACAAATTATGTTGGCTTTATTAGAAAGTAGGTCGGATGTGGACGTTCAAGCAAACAAAGGAAATGAAATATTAAAATTATAATTTTTAGGAAATGGCAGAGGGTTTAAACGGCGCCAAACCCACAAAACTAGAATTAGCATAATCAGAGTAAGGTACAGCAGTAAGGGTTAAGAAATTTCGATTATGGTTGAAAATTCAAAAGCAATGTTTTGCAGACGGGCAAAAAAGACCAGGGTGTGTAAGGAATGCAAGTGCAGGGCCTCCGAAGGCCAGAGGCACATTCAGCAGGGAACAAATTACTATTCAACAACATACTATTACTATACTGCAAATGCAATCTATTTGGTACAAGTTTGTTGTAGCATATGTAGGTGCATAAGCGCCCAAAATAAGAAACATTCAAACAATCTGAAAAAGTACTGAAAACTTTTGCTGGATTATCAACAGGTATTGTGGAGGTAACATGACTTACCCCTCGAATCTTCCAATATCCAAGAACGGGAGCCATGGCTGTCTACTTTGACTGTCTACTTCGACTGGAAGGTTATCCACAAATGCGAGCTGGCAAGCAAGCAGCGAGGGTATGGCGAAGTGAATTATATCACAGCTGTGGTTATATGAACACTCAATATAATTGACCTTGAGGGGCGAGCACAACCTTTGAATCAAGAATTTGGACTCGCTCTATACATAGTTACTACATGCATTCTCACTTATAACTGGCGCGAATTACTTTACAAAAAAAAAAACGATGCAGACAGAGGTTATAATGAAAAAGAAATAGTAACGCCAGTTGTAAATTTGAGAAATAAAACTCCAACTGTGGACAAAAAACGTTCGAGCAGCCCAAATAATCATAACTCTATACGTTACCATATCACACCTTAAAAGCATGAGAATGTCTTTTATAAAAGACACAAAAATGAAATAAAACTTTCGTTTGTGTTGCGCTAAGAAGGCACACAAACGAATGTTTTAGAAACGAAAGTTTATTTTCATTTTTGTCTTTTATGAAAATTTGTTATGGACGTGCAAATTTCCTAACGAAAGTAAAGCCCTACTAGATACATGTACTTAGCGATGCAAAATAAACGTTATTTAACGTTTATGAAAAGCATGAACACGTTTGTGCTTTTAATAAACGTTAAATAAGGTTTATTTTGCATCGCTAAGTATCTAATGTACATGTACATGTACAGTAGTAGGGCTTTAATATCGTTAGAAAATTGCACGTTCATAACAAACTTTTATAAAAGGCACAAAATTGAAATTAAACTTTCGTTTCTAAAACTTTCGCAGATTTCAGCAGATCGCAAATGATGAAATAACATCAACACATTTATGGTACATGTCATTGAAATAATGACAACTTTTTTGTGGAAATTTTTTTGCAAAAGAGCCAGTAGAAATGGTTATAGAGTTTATTATCTTGTCAAACTTGTAGCTAAGCATACATTTGCACACGGTTCGAGACATTTGCAGAATGTAAATATTTGTATGCAAAAAACTGAACTAGTTATCATTTGGTACATGGTATTTGCAATTTTTTGAAGGTTGTTTTCACGAATTTGTAGAATTTTACGAATGGTGCCTTCTTCCACTACAAATCAGTTGAAACAATACACGTACTTTCTGACTCGTACAAAACAATTCGAGTTATTTTATGTATATTAGACACCTTGCGCAGCACAAACGAAAGTTTAATTTCATTTTATGCCTGTTATAAAAGTTTGTTTTGGACGCGCAATTTCCTAACGATAGTAAAGCCCTACTAGATTCTTAGCGATGCAAAATAAACGTTATTTAACGTTTATTATAAGCATGAACGGTAGGTTAAACGTTCGTATTGTTAAATTAGGTCGAAAAAAAACGAACGTACACGTTTGTGCTTTGCATCGCTAAGAATCTAATGTAGTAGGGCTTTACTTTTGTTAGGAAATGGCACGTCCATAACAAACTTTTATTAAAGGCACAAAAATAAAATTTGAACTTTCGTTTCTAAAACTTTCTTTGCGCTGCGCAAAGTATCTACTAGACTACTACAACATAATCACTGCAGATGTAGTCATGTAGTCAATGTAGAAATTTATCATTTTTATGATTTTTATAGGGTGTTTAGTTTTTTTTTCAGTTATGTTGCCAAACTACCACAGATTTATAAGAGAATATTACTCTCAAAAATTAAAACAATTTGACATAGCGATTTATAATGCACCATTGATCGGGTATTTGAAGGTGGGTGAAGTTTTTATGTAATCTCCTACTCGTGGCAGGGCCTGAAAAGAAACCACGTGATATCTCTAAGTACATGTATATAAAACGTCTTGATAATATATTGTACATGTATAATAGATGCAATGTTTACAGTACTTTATGCATAATTGTAAATTGATGTACTGCACTTTCACGCAATATTGAGTTAAGAATACATTTGACCAGAATTTGGCGGAAGGTTAACAATGATTTCGATTAGCACACATTTGGCAAATAAAATCTACAATTGCGGTCTTGAATTCAAAAAAATCTTACCTCAATATTCACTTTAAATTTCTTCAAATTAGCAAATGCATCGATGCAATCTGGTTGCAACACCTGTTGCTGCGACAGGTATTCGTAGGCAATAAAATCCACAAACGTCACCTAAATAGGCGCGTTTATGTCAAATACGATAAGTTTATTCGAAAATTGAACCTCAACTGTTACTTACGTTTTTGCCTGCAAAAAAAAAGTGTTTACCCAGAAATTCGGAAATCTGCTTTATAACGTCAGGTAATTTTGCAAAGTAATCGACTTTAACTGTATCCTGTTTGGACGAGAAGGGTGGACAAGAATTAATTTAGATTATCGACTACAGTATTAGTGTCACCAATAAATTCTGTGGATGGTCACATGGAAGAAAAGTTTGTGGAAAATATTGGGGCTCACATGGAAGGACGAAAACAGAATGTTGCCACAAGTTATTCACAACAGGAAGTTTCCTTCATTTTCTAGTAGGCCGAAAAATACTAAAGGCTAATAAGGTAAAGTAAACCGGCAACCTTCTTTAAAATAAAAATTGTGTTAGGAATTTCCCAAAATTCACTATTGGCAATTTTGTAGTCTGATTACCCATTTTTGATTATTTCAGAAAAATATTGTTTGCATATAAAATGTGCGAAAATTATCTATGGCATATTTGCTGCGTATTATTGGTCGTAAATTAATACAACAACCTGGCCAAACTAGGCAAATGCTCGTCGCCATTAAGAAGTTCGGTAGATAATTGAAATCACTATACAACCTATATGTAGAATAATTTATTAACCCCAAATAACAATTAAGGGGTAATAAAGTCTTATAATCATTAAGTAATCATTAAGTAGTGATTCTTAATGATTTTTTGAAACGAAATTTGACCTTGTCGTCAGTATCAAAAAGACTATGCTGATCGAGATTTTTAATTTATGATCTCAATAATGATAGTGCAGTTGCTGCAGTCATTACATTAAATTGCTGTAATTGATACAGGAATAAGACAGCCAACTCATGGTATGGGAGTGATAAAGCAAAACTGTTCCTTCACTGGTAAGGTTGCAGTGGACTCATGGAAACTCGGATTTACACACACAGTATGCATATTGTTTACAAAGAAAGAACAGTACATACGAAATTGGGATTGTAGCAAAGTTGAGCAAAGTTGGCGTGCAGATCATACAAATGATGCTCAAACACATCAATGCGAATACGTTCCTCCTCATTCTGACCATCTGGAAACGTTTACAAATCAATCAGCATCTTAACTAACCTTTACTCAGTCTTGCATTTCCTATCAAGCCTAAACTATGAAATTATATACGAAAACGAGGTAATAATCGTAAGCTTACTACATGCATGATGCATGCTATACTGATCGTTACTATTAATAGTTACTAGTCTGCAAGAATTCAAAAGCATTACCCAATTTGTGCTTTCTGGCAATGTATCGAATAATTGCAGAACTCTGAGAGATTTTCACATCTCCATCAATGTAATAAGGGAGCTGCAAAGACGTCGAATTCAGAATCATAACTGTGCACATGCTTCACCAAGACGATTACTCAACTTACATTGGGAAAACTTAAACCCAGATTAAATTTGTGTTTCAGCCAATCGGATTTGTCATAATCTGGAGCTGGACCTCGGATGTACAGCTTTTCATCATATTTTTCACCAGTAAAGGCCAAGATCAAGCGAATGCGCTGGCCATACTATGATAAAAATGAGTACAAAAAAATTACCCTCAAATAGCCCTATGCATTTTCATAAAATAAACAATCATGCACTGTACTAGCAAATTAAAATAAATGCGAATTTACATGTAAATATGCTTTATGTTATTTTGTTGCTTACATGATGCTCTAGATCGAAAAGTTAACGTAATGGTTTTATGAGATATGACTGGAATTACGGTTGTTCAAGCAAACAAACGATACCAAACGATACCAAAGATAACAGACGTTAAAACAAAGACAAACCATGCATTCCAAAAGTTTTGCATAGGCGAGAAAGTCACAGAGGGGTCAAGAAATTTCAGTTATGCACGTTTGAAAAGTTTCAAAAGCAATGTTATGCAGGGAATCAAGAAATTCAATTAGAAAAGAAGACAAAAGTGCCAGCTGGTCATTTAACATCGCGTCAAATTGCATGACGTTAAAAAAATTGAATGAAACAGTAAACCTCAAGGCTAATGTGCTTAGGCGAGCAAAAGTACAATGCATATTCAAAATATACTAGTACATGTACATGTACAGTGTACATGTATTGTTTGACGATCAAACCATATGCAAGCTAGTATTGTGTTGAGGCCTTCACATGAGTGACATGACTTACCCCTCGAATATCCCAATATCCAAGAACAGGAGCCATAGCTGACTACTACGACGGGAACGTGATAAGCAAATGCAAAAAAATCTCAAGCTGCAAGGGCACAGAATTTATATCTTTATAAACTATACGAAGACTCAACATAATTGACCTTGAGGGGGACCGCAACTTTTGAATCAGTTCAAAAATCATTTTCACTTCAGGGGACGTTCAACTTTTCCGTGTCTGTCATTATTAGGATGACCATGCACCCCACCCCCTGTTTGTGGGGGGGAGCTAACAAACATAATTGAACGTCCTCTAATTGGAAAAGAAAGTTTTAAGAATAATATACAAGTCGGATCGGTCGGTATACAGTGTGTAAAAAAACAATGCAAGAATTTCAAACTGCCATGACAGCAGGAAAACGCGAGCACAGTGAAATATTTGCAAACATTTATTCAAAAAAAAGCTTGTACAACTACGAATTTCTTATCTCATCTTCCAGTAAGGCAAACACGCGGTCCAAGAAATAGCGAGCTCAAATATTTGTATAAAAGTAGAATCGAACTTGTCATATTTAACATTTTACGTATTTTGAAGTCTGGTTTCACAAATCCGCAGATTATAGGAATATCGTTTACCTAACAAAAAAAGTTGAAAAAACAAACATGTATTTTCTGACACGTACACGCATTTTTACTCAGTTTGCAGGATATTTTTTTTGAAAACTGAATGGTATGTGCATGCTTTTATGGGTTTATTAATGGCATTGATACTGACCTTATTAAAATAGATGAATTATCTCAATTCATCGTGTTATTTGTTGCCGAAATAAGCATTCGGAGCATTGAGTGGGTACTTGAAGGTGGGCGAAGTCTTTATATATTCACCTACTCGTGGCAGCGCCTAAGCAAAACCACGACTGTTACCATGTGACATCACTAAAGCCATTTTGAGTTAAGTAAGCTTTACTAGAATCTGGCACAAGGCCGACAATCTTTTCAATTATTGAAAGTCATTATATTTAGCTTTTCTTGGATCACTTAATCGCACGATCTCTCAGCATATTTAGCAAATACATGTAATTATGGTTGAAATTGCATTTGGCGGTTTTGTGGACGTCTTCAGAAAATCTTACCTCAATTTTCGCTTCAAATTCCTTCAAGTTTGCAAATGCATCTAGGCAGTTCGGTTCCAGCTTCTGGTGCTTCAACATAAACTCGTATGCGATGAAATCCACGAACGTCACCTACATGTAAACAAGCACGCTTCCGTCAACTACTGTTGCATTTTCAAATTAAACCAAATTCAAATTAAAGTGCTACTTACGTTGCTTCCGGCAAAAAAATTGCGTTTTCCCAGAAATTCCGAGAGCTGCTTCATTGTGTCAGCTAGTTTTATCAAGTAGTCGCTTTTAAGCTCATCCTATTTGAACGAGGACCCCAAAATTGGATTATCGACTTTTTTCTTGATTGGGATTATTAATTTGAGGATTAAATGCATGGAAAAAATACATATGAATATTTTTGTACCACGTACCAAATAAGAAATTACAGTTAAAAATGATTTATGAGATCAAATTAGACTTTGCCTACATTGTCCAAGGAACGATATTGAAAGTTTCAAATTGTGATATCATGAATCTTAGTGCTGTCATTTTACCAAATCGTTGCAATTGGTACATGTATATACATGATCCGGTATATACCAACTTCAAAACTATAGGCTCAAACAACTGAGTGCCAGAATAAAACTAATCTTCCCAGAAACCCAAAATGCAACAAGTATAAAATGCAGAAGGTTAGCAAAAATGTTAGCAATTAGAGAATTATGCGTACGAAATTGGGATTGTAGCAAAGCCGAGCCCAGTTGATGATCAGATCATACAAGTGATGCTCAAGCATATCAATGCGAATACGTTCCTCTTCAGATTGACCATCTGGAAACGTTCACAGAGTACAATTACATACAATTGTACATGTACGTGTACATTGTATATAAACAGGGGTAACGCTGGTACAGGCTTACTAAAGGATCATATATGTATTCGGGAATTAAATTGCATTTACCCAATTTGTGCTTCCTAGCAATGTATCGAGTAACTGCGGAACTCTGAGCGATTTTGACATCGCCATCGATGTAGTAAGGGAGCTGAAACGAATCCAGTTTCATAATCATAA
>JAQFYZ010000740.1:0-33949 GCA_034695085.1 Cylindroiulus punctatus | reverse complement strand
AAAATGGCCGCTGCGACACCAGCGCCACCTAGCGGCCACTAAGCGTACTATACGCTATCTAGGGGTATTATACTACTATTGCGGACAAACTGGTTAGAAATGTTAGAAATCGTTTTCTGGCTCACACAAGAAAATCCTTTTGCAGACTATACATTGTAATACAAGTTGTACTTTTTGATTATCAAGTTTTATTGAGGGTTTTATTGCAGTCACACTTTCAATTAGGCCTACAAACTTCTGCTTCTGCATATCATGCAGATATCACAGATTCAATTGGGGCGACTATTTTTAGATACATAAATTAATGAGCGTTTTGATTGAGGGATTGATGCCAGTGAAGAAACCCAAAACAAGAGTTGACGAAGGTTGGCGTCTTTAAACAATTCGTAGACTTCACGCTGCTATTTTCATATCCACTCGCAGTCAAAACACGATCTTCCTTATTTTCTTTGGCTACTTGCACAGCACGAAATTCGATTTATTAATAACAAAGCAGACACAATGTTCATCTTATCACAGCAAGCTAGAGCATGAAATCAGTTAAGTTGTTATTCCTGTGAACGAAAATTCGTTTTGCAGCCTCCACTTGAGCTTGCACGTTTCCAAGTAAAACATCAATATACTAGTACATGTACTCGTTCTTGGGTCATGTATCTTTTGACTCCCGGAAGTATTGCTTTATCAAACTATTTTAAACAATACTTGATAATGTACGTGTATAAACAGTGTTTAATTATGAGTTGCTTACATTTGAAATCTCCATAAATACTGTCACTGGTCCTTGATATGCAATGCAACATCCTTCAGCCATTAATGCCAAGCTCTAATCACCAAGATGCTCATAATAATTTCACTTATTTTAAGTCATGATGTAGGCGTAATATAACGTGATAATGCATGATGATTTGTTTAGTTTTAACACATTAGTTCACATTTTAGTTTTTTATTTTTTCGATGCAAATCGTCTAATGAATTCGGCTCTGAATTTACTGTAAATGACTGAACTGTAGCATTTAAATAATACGCTCTTGAACTTCTAATTGGTGAGGGCTGAGAATTCAATCCTCACCTAAAGCCGAAAACATTTGAGTTAATATAACGCATTCGGATCAATTGCCATCATCGTTTAGAAACGATAGAAATGTATATTCAAAATTATTGTTCTAATAGCGTGAAGTGAAAATTGTGCTAAGTTAAAAGAGATTGTAAGCAGTGTGATTTGTATCTTGTTTGTTTGTTTGTTTGTTAAGTATTTTAGTTGCCATATTGACACCATTAATGATACCATCTGAAATTTCATTATTTTATTTCAGCTTGGATATGTGAACTTGAATGACGAAAACTACTTCATTGAACCTGTGAAGGATCATGAAATTCAGGAAGATGGCAAGCATCCTCACCTCGTTTACAAAAGAAGTGCCCTGCCATCAGCCATTAAATTTCATCTGCCCAGAAAGAAAATGGACCAGGAGGGCACTTGTGGCTCAGGTAGGAAACCTTCAATGCCTAATTCGCGTAATTACAGGTGTTGCACATCAGTTTATTAGACGAATTTGTGTGGGCTTTACTATCATTTATTCCTAATAGTGGCATTTTAAATATATAATTAAATATTAACCTTGCATCGTGCGGCTAATATGGCTGCCAAGCTGTGAAAGCGTCTATTGAAATAATTTATTTGGTCATGTCCCACCTACTGATGTTAATTAATTGAAGCATTATCGCCAAATTTTTTTATTCACACATTTTGGTACATAGAATATTACTTGCTAGCTTTTTATTTCTATTCTATGTCCTCTTCTCAACCAGAGCAAATTAAAGTTGGGTATCGACCAGTATTCGTTAACACTTTTTTTCATCAACTTAAGAAATATAAAAATAGGCCTAATGATACAGTCTTTCATTTTGATCTCCATATGGAACAATGAAATATGCAAATCATCCGACATTGCACCACGGAGAATGGAAAGTGCTGGTTAAAACTTGACGGGCTAATTTAACGACCAACTAGCCGTTATGTTCTCCGGGTCCCTGAGAGAAATTACTTTCGCAATTAAATTTGACGTCCTGATATTTAAATAATGAATAATGGACAGGAAGGTTAAGGGCTCGTGCATTTCATGTTACTAATTAAGTGCATGAAGTAAGTGCAATGACTGGACTCGAATTCTGGCGTTCGTCAAGGGCCTCAGTTGACCCATTGCACATTTTCAGATGTTAATCGTGGCGTCATTAGTTTCAGTATGCTTATTTTCAACGTTCAGAATTGGATTTTATTAGCTCGTCGAAAGTACCAGCCAGTTAATTTACGAACGTGATCATTCGGGGCATAAGAAAAGTCCCAAATTACACAATGTATAGCCTTTTGTACAAAACTGCAGATTATCGACAAATTGTGGTAATTTATTGTTGATTAAGTGCAGATTTCAAGTAGAACTACACTGTACATGTATAAGCAAGTTGACCTCATGTTTTATTTTAAATGTTACTATGTTTACATGAAGAATTTTAGCTACGTGTACACATTAAGTTGGCTATGTATACATTTGCATGACTTACTGTAAGTATACTTCAGTTAGGATTTGGCTTGGGGTGGTTTAATTCAAGGCACAACGAACCAAGTAATTAAGTCGAAAGTCGCTGCAAACAGCATGTAAATAGTTTAAACAGGCTTAACGTAGATGAGTGGGGAGCTTCCCATTTCATGTGTTTGTGTTAAATCTAAAGCCAGATGCAGATTTTATCAAACTCAGATAAGTCCACAATAAGCAGAAGATGTTCGGTGTTTTCAAACCTAACCACCACCTAGTGAAGGGCTTTGAGGCAAATCATATAAACCCACATGAGTTACATGCTGTCAAGGAGAATTACTGGTGCATTAACTTAAAGCTTGCATATAAACAGTGGTTTTACTATACTACCTAATAAAATGAGCCAAATCAGATTTTTTGTTGTAAAATAGTCTAGATGCCATCTAGCTACTGTATGCATGTATGGCCTGTTACAAAATTGTAAACTAATAAATCTGTCATTACGTCACATTAAGCGTGATGTCAGAATACAAAAATGCTGTTTACAAGTTTGTTTTTTATTTGCGATTAAACCTTGAGCTACACGTATGTTTCTGATGGCATTGTGCCTACTCGTGGAACAGACCTAAGTTCACTTAACCTACATTAGTTAACTCTGAACGTTGAAGTAATTCGTCAGTCATGCCCCATTTGCCACTTCATTTGATTCGTCTGGCTTTTACTACCCTAACTATGTTGTGTCTGTATTTCTTTCGAATGATTCCCATTATTCCCCATCTCAACGTTCATAATTCGACTGTTGAGCAGCACAAAAATCTATTTTCAGATAGGTATGCAGAAGCTGTCGCCGGTCGTGAAAAATGGGAAAAGCAGGGAAAAGGAAACCGAAAAGGTCGGAATTCGCGCAAAAAGCGCTCGATTAGCACGGAGAGAAATGTGGAGACACTCGTGGTTGCCGACAAGATGATGGTCGACTATTACTCCGACGAAGACATTGAGACGTACATCTTAACTGTGTTTAACATGGTAAGTGAGTGTGTGTGGGTCGGTCGTTATGGCGGACATGAAAAATATGTGGGCCAGAGGAAACGACGCCGCCATAAAACATGGATGATAGAAAGTCGTATTTCCCACCCCTCATTTTAATATGTGTGTCCATGAATAACTCTCGTAGTTTTTTCCAAGCTACTAGTTTTAGGCTTTCCATCTTGGATGCCCAAGTGTTTGCATCATATTTTTATGTTCTTCAAACCCCCCTCCTTAAAAGTCAGCATTCGCCATCATTTCCAGAACCCTCCTCCATCCATCCATCCAATAATGGCGGCAAAAACATTGATCAAACTTATGCTCGAATTGAAGGAATGTGGTTTTAACAATCATAACACTTCAGAATACGCCCTGCTTCAACCTATTAACTACTATATAGTGGGCTTCTCCTAACGGCTCCTGGGCTGGCAGTGATCGCCTAGCAGTTGGGCAGCTAAATAAATTGTTTTTGGTTAGCTTTAATTGGTTTAGGCATAACACAAAAAAGGATAATTGCTCCCAGCGAAGACAGGAATCGTTCTTGTATGGTAAAGCTCGTAACAATTAAGATGGAAATTACCTGTAGTTATTAATCAATACTTTGATATGCTCAAAAATATTTATTTTGTGAGACAAAAGCACAAAACACATTTGCATCTTAGATAATTCAGTCTTATATTGCTATTAATAATCATGCCAAAAATAGATGGAATTGTCTATTAAGAATGCAGTGGAAAAGTCTGTTGTGATTTTCATCACCAGATTGTTTTTTTCAAGAAGGTACGCGTCTGATTAAAAGAAAACCATAACTTTGAGAATGGTGTATTGTCTAAGTGTTTATACGCATTGCAAAAGCTAGTTAATAACGTATTTGAATTGTATCTGAATATTAGTCTTTGTGTCTTGTGCAGTGATTGATCATTCTGATTTATGATCAATTATTGTTTCACTGTCAGGTGACCGAATTGTACAGGGATGCCACAATCGGAAATGCCATCAACATTGCACTTGTGCGCATGATTCTTATAGAAGATGAGGAGCAGGAGGCAAGTATCATCATAATGGCATAGTTTACTAGCAATCTAGTGTTAATAAGCGTTATTTCTCGCCATTTTAGCAAGAGCTGAAAGTCACTCATCACGCGGATAATTCTTTGAAGAGTTTTTGCAAGTGGCAGAAGGAGATCAATCCCAAAGATGACGATCATCCGAATCACCACGATGTGGCCATACTCATTACCCGGTAGGGTCGTTCATGATTTGCATGATTTATTACTTGAAGTCGAGCCATTTAGGTGTTGACAAAGTTGCGCCTTTTCAGCTACAATATATGCACTCGAATGAATGAACCGTGCAGCACTCTGGGATTGGCGGAAGTGGCTGGCATGTGCCAACCTCACAGAAGTTGCAACATCAACGAAGATTCTGGACTTGCCCTGGCCTACACTGTTGCTCACGAAATTGGACACAAGTAAGACTATAGTGTTTAACATTTCTTTCGAAGCTTGCAGTGATTGCCTGCTTTAGGGCAGGGACGGAAAATGAAGAAATTCAGGAAAACTGAAAACAAAATGAGAATATGCAGGAAAGTACTAATAATTAAGCAAACTGCATTTGGGGATATGGCACAATAAAAAGAAACGATAATATCTAGGTTGTTGGGCTAACATAAACAACGAAAAGTTAAAACCATACAAAAATATGGGAACTATATGTCCATTTGTTGTTCCCTCAGAAAAATAAAATTAATTTGTTCTTTGCGTATTTAGTTTTGGAATGAACCATGATGGTCCTCACAATGGCTGCGAGCCACCATTCGGGGAGCGACAGCACGTCATGTCACCCCATCTGAATTCTGACACAACACCATTTGCATGGTCCAACTGCAGTAGGAACGAAATCACGAAATTTTTAGAGTAAGTTATCTCAATACATGGGACTTTTGTACTATCTGTGCATTATAGTTGAACGTATTGGCCTGCAACGTTTTTTGGACAGTCGCGACTGGGGTGTTTGCTTGGACGATGAACCTTCGGACCATGACTTTGTTTTTCCCGAAGTGCCACCTGGCGTCATGTATGACACGGATCATCAGTGCAGGCTGCAGAATGGTTTGCAGGCTTCATATTGCCACGAAATAGAGGTATCTTGTTTTATGCATTCTGCATGGAATTAATCTGGAATTTATTGTGTAACTGCATGAAATTGTTCATTTGACATACAGGGTGCAGCATGTCTCGCAAGACATGCAAATTGCTTGAAAACTAGGCATTTGACAAAAACCGTTTTTAGACAAATGTTGGTTTCTTATACTCCGTCCACACTATGCACAAAATTTGGTTAATTTACCTAGTTGGGAACATCCCAGGCTAATTGCATAAATCTGAGAATGTGTTTTCCGGATTTATGAAGTCTTAATGTTTTTTTTTTATCATTGTCATTATTCGTATGTCATCCAGCAAGATGTGTGCACAAGTCTTTGGTGTCGCCAAGAAAACAAATGTGTCACAAGATTGGAGCCAGCTGCTCATGGCACTCGATGTGGCCCAAATAAGGTAAGTTTTCTCCCGTTTTTGACTGATAGTGTGTTGGCAAGGGGCTAATTTTTTTAAATTTATTAGTGGTGTTTTAATGGGCATTGCACACTGATGGGAGAACGACCCGAAGCCATTAATGGAGAATGGGGCGAGTGGAACGACTGGTCTTCATGCTCTCGCTCATGTGGGGCTGGAGTGTCATTTTCTGAAAGATTCTGCAATAATCCACCGTGAGCATTCATGCATGTTTTTCACCTTTGTTTCATGTCTGGCTGTCTTCCATGCATAGCCATAACTGATCAATTATTTCAGACCCCAAAATGGAGGTCATTACTGCATCGGGGAAAGGCGAAAATACAAACTCTGCAATACTGAGGTAATTATTACGTCTTTTCACGTAGCTTGTAATGTTTATCAGTAATTAGGAATTGTATTGTCGTTATTGAATTGTTGAAGTGATATAATATTGAGAGATTTTCAAGACAAAAATGAGATCCTTGAAGTTGCATATTGAATTTTGTATGATGATGGGATGTTGAATCTTTAACAAATGCAATGGAATAGGGCCAGTGAAATTGACCATGTGTAGTGGGATTAATCGTCGTGATATGTGTGCTTATTTGAAAGTGCGAACCTTTTTTTTATGGAAAATAAGTGAGCCTCCCTGCACAACACTGGTGCTAGCAGTGTTTGCATACCTATATATGCATATCCGGAAATTTATGCTTAGCGATATGTGTTTTGTTATAGTCTTGTCCTGATGGACGTCCTTCGTTTCGAGCTGAACAATGTTCGAGCTTCAATGGTGTGCCGTACAAAGGCGAAAATCATACATGGTTGCCGGTATCCATTAGAGGTACTTACTTTTCTTTTTGCTATATAAAAACATCGTTCATTTTATGTGGACATTGACAAATATGTTTATAAGGCTTTGATTATGATTGCATCATTGTTAGTCTAGATTTATTGCTTGGAAATATTCATATTATTATGCTGTGCAAAGTGAGAACAGAGAACATATATAAGTTTGTGCGCTTATTTCATGTGCAATATGCCAATGTGCAGAAGCCAGAACAGTTGATGTTGACACGTTTGATGCTGACAAATACAGTTTTAAAATTATTTAGCTACGCCATGTCAGTTGCACTGTAAACCTGAAGGAGAGTTTTTCACCGTAATGCTGGCTGACACAGTTTTAGATGGGACTCCGTGTAATCCGGGCACCAGAGATATGTGCATTAATGGAAAATGCAGAGTAAGGGATTCTTGTTTATGTCAGCGTAAAACATAGAAGAATGCTTTTGTGACTAATAAATTGGTTTACAGCGTGTCGCCTGCGACTTGGGTATCGATTCAGAGGCCCAGGAGGATCGGTGCGGTGTCTGTCACGGGGATGGGACGCAGTGTCAAACAATACGTGGAGAATTTACTCAAAAAGATGGCGTGGGTAAGACATGTGGTAACTAAATGCATGTGGGATGATGCGGAGCCTTGTTAAAATGCTTTTTCAATTAAACCCAGGCTATGTTGACGTTGTGGTCATTCCCGCTGGCTCAAGAGGAATTCGCATCGAAGAAAAAGAGGAAGCGAATAATTATATAGCCATAAAGTATGGCAATGGTACATACCGTCTCAACGGCAATTGGTTGATTCAGTGGAGTGGAGATTACGATTTTCCCGGCACAATAATATACTACCGAAGGGACGGAGAACTTGAGACGGTTCATGCTCCAGGACAAATTAAAGAGGACATGCACGTGATGGTGAGTTATGTCACCACATGTTATGTCAGCAGTTATGTCAGCATTTGTGATCATTTTAAACCCATTTCAAAATCCTAAAATATTTCGAATTGAGACAATTATATATCAAAAGTTGAGCAGTGGTGAAACAAGATTAACACCTCCTTATTCCGCTTTCTTCTTCAGTTTCTGTTTCAGAGCAGTAATCCAGGAATAAAGTACGAGTACACAATTCCGAATGCCAATGTTACTAGGAAGCCAGAATTTCACTGGGAATATGCAGATTGGTCAATTTGTGCTGCAACGTGTGGTGGAGGTGAGACCCATTTCGTAAAAACAATTTTGTGAAGGTCATTTTCTACCCTTCCATTCCCCTTTTTCATTTCTGAAAAAATATACTAATTTTTTAAAACTTGATATCAGGAATACAAACAGCAACATCGAAATGCATGGAAAGAGAGGCTGGGCTTGTGGAAGACAAATACTGCAACGGTACTGATAAATTGCCAGATATTACGAGGCCGTGTAATAAACACCAATGCCCATCAAAGTAATGTATTATTGAGTTGTTTTCATTCGCAATTTGTTTAACTCGAATTTACAATGAGCTGGTGAATTTGCATCTGGCAGGTGGTGGTATGGTCCTTGGCAACATTGTTCAGTTACGTGCGGTAATAATGGCCAGCGAAAAAGAGCGGTTATTTGCATCCGATCGTTTGGTAAGGATGAACAAATTGCGCTGCACGACAATGATTGTGATGGACAAACTAAACCAGCGGAAGTTGAGCTGTGTCAGCACAAGCAGCCATGTCCAGGGGACATTTTTTGGAAAACAGGGAATTGGTCAGATGTGAGTTATAGTTTCCGGCATGTTTCTTTATTCGGCGCTAACCGTACTCATTTTGGATTTATTAACAATTATTTTTCTCGAATATGGACAGACCTGCAATTCTGACCCTTGCAATTTTCAAATTCGTGATGTGCGCTGCAGCGTTGAAAATGGACCGTGTGACCCGAATGGAAAACCTGTCAACAGACGGCAATGTGGAGATATTATTTGTGGAACTTGGGTTGTTGGAAACTGGTCGGAGGTAAGTTTTGCTTATTTCAGCACATTTACTTTACAGAAAATACTAAAATTTCGTTGATTTTATGGCAACAAATTATATTTCATGTCCTGCTCTGACAGACACTATAAGAAAGTGGGCTTCTCCTAACAACCCGTAGGCAGGCAGTGATTGCCTGGCGGTTAGTTTCAGCTAAATAAGAATGGCATTGTAGGGTTGGGTCATCTTAGGTTAAACGCAAAAAACATAAAAAAGAAAAACACAATAAAGTGAAAATGTTAAATTCCAATTGCTAAAGCATTTGTCATTCTTGTATAATAGGCAATTAGGGTATAAACAGAAATACTTAATGCACATTTGGAGCAGGGCATATACCAAATGTATATCAGTTTGTTTTATCCAGAAACGAATATTGTACTCGAGATATTTATCATTAATTGTTTTTGACTAGCATTTTTGCCAAAAATAGTGAATTTTGTTTTAGGAAAACAAATTAATGTTAAAAATGAATTGATTTTTTTTTTTTCTTGGCCACCTTTATCATCATGTTGAAACTTATAATTCAACTCCCCTCAGCGTGTGGATTTTTCACTATCTGGTCAATTAATGTTTCTGAATTTTAGTGCTCACGATCATGCAGTGAAGGCGTTCAATTCCGTCGAGTCACCTGTGAAGGCGGTCTTAAGTGTCTGGATGCAACCGAACCTCTATCGATTCAAACTTGCCAGAGAAATTGCGACGGTACACATGATGGCAGTTTTGGAATTGATCAAAATGTTAATGCCGTAAATGTCCCAACTACAACGCAATCTCCAGCAACTGCAACTGTTGCCAATAAGGCGTTGAATGACGTTGTTGACAGCAAAGACGGAGCTGATAACAAAGTTGTACCGCTTGCAAAGCCGAACCCCGAGGAGGACAATCGTACCAAAACCGCAAACCCGCTCTATGTTATCGGTTCGGATCAAACGAATGCAGTGATTCCGATGAATCAAACTTCGTATCAAGTAAACACGCTTTTGCCCTCGAAATTGAACAATTTTCCAGCATCCAAAAAAACTAAGAAGAAAAAATCTGGTCATAAGGGGCCCAGACGTCCTCAAGGAATAGTAGTGGACAAAGTTGACCCCATGCACGTAAAAGGGGTAGAGATTAGACTGGATTCCAAGGATAAGTATAATTTGCTGAACGACGAAGGACCGTCGTCCAATGAGGATACAGATTACAGTGCAGATTTGGAGAAAGACGAGGCTGACAATGTTATTGATGATAAATCTAAGGGAGCGCATCCGCATCGGCACATTATTACGGATTCATCGGGTATCACCGGAAGCGAGGAGGAAGGTGCTTCTTCAACTGGAATTCAACCAGAATTTAAATGGATCGCATGGCAGTGGTCGGAGGTAAGACATACTATTGTGTTTTCCCGAAAATAAGATCGGATCTTACATTAATTTTTGCTCCAAAATAAGCATTGGGGCTTATTTTCGGGGAAGCAAGGTAGTTGATTCAATTGAAAATGATTCGGTGCACCATTTAACCACTCCTTCAATAGTGTTCCAGGCCGTGTTCGGGGGGCCATCGTCAACGCGAAGTTTCGTGTTATGAAATGACAACGGAAACGCTGGTGGATGGCGGACTTTGTCTCAAAGGCGTGAAACCCGTGGAAAAGGAAACTTGCAACAAAGATCCGTGTCTGGAATGGCAGCTGACTGAATGGAGTGAGGTGCGCGTACATTTTGTCTTTTAACGCTATGACCGACAATAACACGACGTGGATTAATTATCGTGCAACTGTGTATTTTAGTGCTCTCACACTTGCGGCGAAGGCCACAAAACAAGGGTGGTTCGATGCCCCAAGAAGGACATGTGCAATCCTGACACAATGCCCAAAAGCGTCATGTCCTGCACTCTGCGCCACTGCGTCGAATGGGTTGCTGGGCCCTGGAGCCAGGTAAGATGTGCATGTAATTGTTTGTCGCCTGGAAATTGGCTCTAAAAGGTATCCGAGGAGTTTTTCTTGACAAATAAAATTTTAAATCCAGTATTAAAATAAATTCAATATGGGAATTTTTTCAAATTTCCATATTGAGCTTCCACCAAGCTACCAAGAACTTCCACCAATCCTTATGCGATTGCATCTATGAATTTAATTATTAATGATCAAAATTGAACCTGTCAAAAGTGCGGAAAGCGTACGTAAGATCGCAGTAAACAAATGTTAGTGATGTGAAGATTTTATGTTGCTTGGTACTTTCAGTGCACTATCACGTGTGGAGGTGGGTCTCAAATGAGGCACGTAAAATGCATCAATCCTACAACTCAAGAATTAGCTCACAGGTGCGACATTACTAGCAAACCAGTTCACAGACAAAGCTGCGCCATGGACGAGTGTCCGACTCAGGGTTCAGGTAAGATAAATTTATTAGCATGGAATTCTTCAAGGAAATTTTGAGATCAATGCAGCTCAGTGAGAAATAAATGTTAAATGAGGAATAATCGCCTATCCTATGCTTGTGTTAAGTAATGAAAATTACAAATAACATGTTTCCCTCCTTAGGCTATGATACCCTCACAGCTCGTAAGCTGGCAGTGATTGCCTAGCGTATAGGGGCAGCTATATCTCAAATTACATTTTAGCTAATTTTATGTTTGGATGGGCACAATAAGCATAGAAACAACTTTAAAAAACATAAAAAGGCTAATTATTGCAGCTCGTAGTGGTGTCATTCTTGCTTACTATAACTTATACAGGTATTGCTGGAATATAAAGATTTTGTGCACTTTCGGTATACTAAGTGTTGATTTGCTTTATGCAGCTAAATTTAGCTCCTGCATCGACAAGCTGGATTCGGCCCTGTGTAACTCCCTACGTCACATGTGCAGCACTTGGTATTTTAAAGTGAAATGTTGCCACACTTGCACCAAGCGAACAGCGAAAAAGGAGCCGCGGGAAAATACGACGAAACGAGAGAGAAGGCATGACGTCGCCATGAAAAGGGGCATGTGATTGCTTTTTAAGAAAACCAACATAAAGTGGTTTCCGTGGTAAAAAAAAGTACTTTTGCGTCGCTTTCTTACATACTTTTGGAATTTGTTTGAAATTCCGAAGATTTTTGCCAAAAACATCGGTTTTCGATGAGCAAAGACAGTAGAGCCACAAGCCGCCATATTGGTCGACCTGGCTGTACTTGCCTCGAAAAATCTGATCATCGTACTCTAGATTTCGTGCTGAAAATCTTAATCAGGTCAGCGAGAGAATGACTACAATTCGATGAAATTCTGTATCCTTTGATGTTAATTTGCTCCTCACCTTTATCTGCTGTTTTGTAAACATCGATTTCGGCGAATCGCTAAGATTCATATACTCCACTTAAGCTTAATCTAGGCACTTCATGTAAAGGGTATTTGAAGAAATCTGCTGCAGTACATGGAAGTGGTTTTGTTGACTCAGTGCTTGACACTGTCATAATTGAATTGGTTAGTGCGCAAAACCAGCGTTTTGTTATGTGAAAGATACAACATGCAAGAGGGACTAAACGCTGTTCTTGCTAGATTGTTTTTTTTTTGTAAAAATTAATTTATTCATTAGTCACGTTAGAAATAAGGTACAATATCTAGAATGTGAAATGCATCATGTACATGTAGATTTATTTAGCAAAGAAATTGACCTGCATCTACATACATGTGTGCATTGCAGTAGCTTATGAAAGTTAACGACAAAGCGAACGATAATGCTGACACGCAATCTACATTATTTTAGTCAAAAATTTCTTACAGAACATATCTTTTTTTATTAAGTTAAAGTTGAATTTTGTTTATGGCTTGAAAACGTTTCCTGTCAGATGATGTGAAAACAGGACAGAAGCAGCTGGTTTTTTTTCTCTCTAGGTAAACGACAGTAAAGTCGTATAATTTCTTGCCAAAATAACTTTTGTATGAAGATAATTTTCATCGTATGAGCATAATTGCAGATCTGATTTGCATTTATTTATTCTTGTATCAACATCCATACGAGCCTTTTTGTGATAAATTTGAACATAGGATTGTTTCAAAACAATTTTTGTCAATGCATTCAAAATTGCAGAATTTCTCAAAACATTTTCTGTTTAATAGATTTAAAATTTAAAGGAACCCCTTAAATTACTCAAATACCAAATACCAAAAAAACTTGAAGTTTTTCAGTTTTAGTTTTTATATTTAACGATAAATGAAAATAATGATTTTCAAGCTAGTTTATATCTACACCCAAAATTCAGTGTGTTCGCTGCTACGATAATGATACATGTAATGTATTTCTTACCAGAATGCCTTCGAATCATTCTAACGCAGGTTATCCTAATAGTATCCATTTTGCTGTGAATCTTAAGTTGAGAGTTTGTCGTAAGCTTTGATTGAACCAGTGACGAATTTTATACCTATTACCGTTGATTCCCCAATATTCACGAAGATTCAAAATGAATTTAATTCCCATCATGTAATTGATGTTGTATTGAGAAGTTGAATTAACTCTGTCGTTCGTTGACTTCTTGCCAGTAACCGTTAGTTCGCTACCAGAGGCTAATCCATTGACATTTTCGCAAGCTATCAGTATTTTTGTATTCATTCACATCATGTACAAAATAAACGGCCATAAAGAGTTACTGTTGAAGGAGCATTTCGATAGGTCAGTAGTCAACCGGCCGTTATATCGTATTCCTCATTCGTTAATTTCGTTTTCAAGCGTTTTTAATTGGTGTGAAACTGGGAATTGATTATCAGTGATTATCAGATTATCAATTGATATCATTGGATTTGCTGGAGTCTTAGGAAAACAGGTATAACAGCAAATAATCGTATTATCGGCTTTCGTTGACTGAACATAACAAATAATTCATTTATTTTCTTTACAGTAGTGGCTGATGTTGCTATACTACGTCAGATGCATGACAAAGGTCAGCAGTGAATGCGTTTTTTTAAAGCCAGAT
Source organism: Cylindroiulus punctatus (assembly GCA_034695085.1). Classification (NCBI taxonomy): domain Eukaryota; kingdom Metazoa; phylum Arthropoda; class Diplopoda; order Julida; family Julidae; genus Cylindroiulus; species Cylindroiulus punctatus. Next base: position 20,080 of record JAQFYZ010000740.1, on the reverse strand, counting down.
TATTCCAAAGTATGGTTGGCAATTTGTTCATCATGTTTACTCATCGATAATCAATTCATAAAAATAATTTGCCGTGTTTACCCTGAACCATTCAACATGAAATGCATTGGATAATATTCTGAAATTCACATTAGCAAATAGTGCTCATTGTTCTAATATCATGCGTCTATAGCGATTGACTAAAGCTGATGTTTCCAAGCATGTTTCTAAGCAGCATAAAGCAAGGGCGTTTCTTGACTGATGTATATAAGGAAACCTTGTCAATGTGAGCCACATAACCTGTTCTAATATGTTGCACCTATAGCTAATTTCCTTTAATAACAATTTGCAATCTCATTAATTACAATTCACAATTACAAATTTGCATTTTAGTACTACATAATTAATTTTTCCCTATTGTTACAATGAGCAGCCTGCTTGATATTATCAAACCGTTTTTCGGTTTATTTTACCTCTTTGGCATTTGTTCTTTTCCAAAGGACCGGCCCCAGCCAGGGTCCACGCTCAAAATCATCCATCTGATTTCGAAATTTTTGGCCCTGCCACTGTCAGTCGCATTAATTCCCTACATTTTATATGAATTCCAGAAGAAGACTTTACATGTCAAGTCCGGCCAGGAGCTACTCACCGTTGACCACCTGCGCTACATGATGATCATGAAAATGTGCTCCACTCTGAACGTCCTCGTGTCCTACGCCTATCTCAAGTGCAACGAAATTGAACTTCAACAATTATACACTCACGTGGAGTCCATCCAGCTGACCACCAAAATTAACGATTTGGTGGAGAAACCTTGCAAATCGTTCTATCAAGCGTTCATAAAGTCGTCCATGTACCAGTACTCATTTACCTGGTTGTATACTACAGCGCCGATGCTGACTGCCCTGCACATGCATCGCAAGTACAAAAACTTATCTTTGGATTTTCCATTGATCTTCAACCAGTGCATGGTTCATCTTTCCTACCAATTAACAATCGTCATGTCGTATCTTTCGTTAACAACCATTGCATTCGTGCATGTCCTTAACATCTACCTGAAACACAGCCTAGCTGAAGCAACGGATAAGACAAAAATGACCAACCCTTCACTGGTCACTCGGGATCTGCTTAAGCGAGTCATTGGGAAGCACATGGATGACAGCACAATGATCAGCTTGATGGACTCTCTATTTTCAAAAAATATTCTAGCTGCGTTTTTTTTTCAAATGATTTCAACCACCATTCTCGTTGTTAACTTATCATCTGCAAGTCTCGCTCAGTTAATGATCGGATTTCATTTTGTTATCGTGGCAGGGTCCTGTGCCCCAACTTTTGTCATTCTTCTAATTACCCTTCGATCTTCGAGCAGAGTAAATCAAATGGTAAGCATGTGGTGTTAAATTATTATTTTTTAAATTGTAAGGGGGTAATGTTGAAATGTCTACATGTACGTAATATTTACAGGGGAGGGGGTTGGGCTATTGGTTACAAGGAGGAGGAGGTAAAAATCTTTAAAAAGTGGTTACGAAATTTCTCTACAAGAATTTGTTACGTGATTTATGTACGCTCCCTTATATCTTAAATACTTAAAAAAACAATTCTTTTTCAGATGAAGCAGTTATTGTGGTCAATTACAGGTCCTTTAGTTAGAAGCAGCCAGGTTCTGAGTCAAAGCATTTGTTTGGTAAATTTTTGAACAAATTCTTAATTTCAGAGCTTGAACACATTTTTCTTTTAATCTTTCTAATCATTCTTTAATCTTTTTCGCTGAAAAGGAGAGGGTTAACCAAATGATCTTCATGTGTATCACCTTTTACAACACCCAAACCCTGACTTTGGGTGGTCTTGCTGAGATTGATGGAGATCTCCTTGTTGGTGTACGTAAATCATCATGTTCTAATCAGCTGATTGGCAAACGATTTGTACAATAACTTTGCTTGTATTTTTGGAGCGCTGTATACATATATGCAGTAGGCCGTTTGTTATATCAAAAATGTTAACGATAATATTTTATAACTTCATCGCTAGCTTTTTCTCATGACATTTGACATCGTCAGTCTATTTATTGGTAATGGATTGGAGAAGATCGACATTATGGAGTCACGAGTTAATGCGACGTTTAGAAATAAAATTGACGAAATCGCCAGTCTTAGAGGCAACCACTCATATGGAGAATACCAGAAAATGAAGAAATTGTTTCATTAAATTGATGGTCGACCCAACATCAACTCGAGACTGATCTAATATGCATTAGCACACTAACAACTTGCAACATTGTGCACAATTTTATCAGCACGTCCAAGTTAAGGTACTGGTCAGGTCATTCTTTGGTGTTGTGACTGATGTCAAATATGACGGCAATTTACCACAAAATATTATAAGCAGCAAATTTCTCCACCTAATTATCTGTAAACGTTTTCCCCAGCAATTCAAAAAATAAAAGCAAATCGATACTGAACGTGTGTACATTGTGTGTGCAAAAACGAACTCATTAGCCTTCGCATTGGCTATGCGAAAATGGATCAAAAATGTTTTGTTAGAAAATCCGAGTATTTCTTAAATTTTGTCGCTATTTTAGTCACAATTTAACGTTCTTGCAACCAGATGGAGCACCATATTTACCTTCATTTGCATATTTTTGTTTTTAAGAAACTGTGTAAGAAGGTACGTGGGGGCGCCACCTCCGAGGTTAGTTTTCAAGTTCGAGGTCAGTTTTCACGTGGCTGGCGAAGCGTCGGGATGTTGATACAACGTGTCCGGTATTTTTAGGGCACGAGTTAAGCCTAATGAAATAATCAGTTAGAAATGGGCTAATATCATCAAGTTATCGATCACCATTGACTTCTTGGATATGATGACAGGACCACAGTACTCTTCACGGTTTTAATATGGTAAGCAAGACATTAATCCAAAGAAACAGGCGTAACCATGGGGGTGGGGATCTGAGTATTAGATCCCCCCTCCCAGAGAATTGAAGCATCCAAGGATTTCAATGGAAAAATAAACGAGATATCAAAATACAGAATATGATTAAAGACATGTACAGTGTACATGTCTTTAATTAGTTCGTCACTGTAGGTGTACGTTAAACAGCATGGTGGTCGTAAGTTAATCGATTCTGTAATGCGTACACCTGTTCATTAATTCCATCCATCTTGTCACCTGTTATGTACACCTGTTCAGTACCCTGCATTCAAGGTCAGTTATATGGTCTGTTGATTTCACGTCTGCTTGCACAAACCTTGGGTAAATGCTTTTAATTTTTGGTCAACACAAATGACACGGGGCACCCAAACGAGCTTCATAACCTAGTTGAGCAGCTTCGTGGCTGGTTTTCACAAACTCAGATAGACCACAACCTCCAAAGTTGTGTTCCTTTTCCGTTCTGCTTTCTATGAAGCAGAGGATTCTCATTCTGAGCATTTTTAATCCACCAATAGGTGGCAGACTTGGGACAAGTCATGTAAACGCATAAATTTGGTGTAAGGGATCTTTATTTAAGGTGAGTTTAAGCTTGCATGTGAACAGGAATACTGTTTTACTGGTTTGGAAATATTCCTCAAACCTCAAATTAGAAGAATCGTCGCAAGTAACGTCTAGCTGTGACATATTTTGACTACGTGTTCTTCACATTTTACAAATACTGTAACTACAACTTGCAACTACATTGTAAGTAAGTTTGAAATGCGATATCATATCGATCCAACCACTGTGTATCGATATGTCTAATATCAAGGCATGATATACATGTATACCTGAACAAGTCTGATAAACTTCTAGGCGAACTTCGTAATAGAAGTTTAAGTGACACATTTTAAAAGACACCTAGCTAACACTGTATATATCGTGTGCTATCCGCTGTTTATGCAAGTGACGGTTTCTTCACCGTTTTGCTTTTCATAGAATTCCAAAATTGTTATTGTGTAGGTGAGAATAGCACCTGCAACCTGAAATAACGACAGCAAGGTGACTCATCTTTAAATTTTATACATGTAAACAGTATAAAACCATGTTTACTAACCCTTACCTTATTGAAAAGCTCTTTGTCAACAGCGATGAAGTCCAAGGCAGAAAATGAAACAGTCGATTTCTTAATGCTTTGCACCAGAAGTATAAGCTGAAGAAAACCAAGATCTTACATGAGACTATTTTCATATTAGCAATGTATGATAAAAGCATCTTCGTCAAACCTCGTCAACACTGTTCTGTGAGAAACTCAGTTGAACTGCAGGAATCGAAAAAATAACCCTTTTTAGACCTTTAACCTATAATTGAATCAGTCAGATCAATGAATCGAAGAAAATTGTGTATGCCTCAAATGTTATTTCCTACCACCTTCCCTAAATGTAAAACAAAGTTGTCATGGCTTTTCTCAATTATTAGGGAAAATTTTTTGGAAAACTTCCACATGAAACGAATTTTCCTGTGGCCAGAATAGTGCATGGAATTTTCAGAGCTTGATCACAAGTATATGCACTGCAAGACTTTAAGAAATTTTCCAAGCTTGATCACAAATGTTGCAAGATTTTTTTTGAACAATTATAGACCTATAGGCCACAGTCAACACGAAATTTTTTCACTGCATGATTATTTTGAAACGAGTAAGGGGGAAATTATTAAAAACGCACAATCATGATGGTTTTGCTCAGACCTTACCTGTCTATTTATCTGATCTGCAAAAAAGCATATGGACATCAGTCGAAGTATGCAAAAGGTCGAATATATCACTTTCATCATGACCACGCCGAGATTATCCAGAGATTGAAAAAGCACCATGAAAACGGTGGAAGATAAATACGAAGTTGTGACAAAAATGCACGAGAAGAGATTTGCACCCATCATTGCATCGGTGCTTCCTATGACGTCCATCAAGCATTTAAATGCAATTCTCGAGTCCTGCAGTACTTTGCTCATTTCTGACTCTGAACGGTTGGATGGTTGCACAGCAACCTGTTGCTGGATTTTATTCGTCATCAACGCAACTCGCAATTTTATTGCCACAGAGAGGCAACTGAAGAGTATTTCAGGCAGCAGTTGAATTCCGATAAGAAAAGTGCTGTAGCAAACGATTGCTATTGCAAACGTTTTCCCTACATAGTTGTCGGGATCTTTGCCATGGTTGGAAAGTGTTATGATGGCACCGTATACGCCGGCTGCCATTGAGACAGAAGCGTAAATCAAGTAAGACAAACACGCAGACTTAACGAATTTGCGTAATTTTGCGTCCCACGTGATGTCCAGGAAAGTGTCCAAGATTTGCCATTTTCTGAAATACTCTTGCCAGCGTGATGCTTGGTACACTCCTTGGAATAAATTTATGTATGCTATCAGTGTCATGATGGTGAAAATAAAATAGGCGACGATACGTTCTACGGGGTCTAAGACATGTATCAAGTAGTCATAAGTTCCGAAAATCATGACACAAGATATTGCGCAAAATGCAAAGATTAGCAGAAATATGAATTTTGAACCCCAACGAAATTTGGGTTGGTGGACCTCACTTAAGTCTTCATTTTCTTTGAACTTGATGGGGATGGGATATAGGCCAAGCAACTGCATCAGCCTCAGCAGCGGTTTCATTGCAAAATAGACTTCATTGTGAATGAACCCCTGGACATTTCGGTTGTCTGTTATAGTTGGTGCCATTTCTGATTGTGAGAAAATAGTGTTGACCTACAGTTTTTATAGTGGTACACAATTTTTCTTTATTGAAGATTAACGGACTGATCCAGTGTAATTAAAACTTAGCAACTATCATTGGTTAACTACTCGCACGCTTTCAATTTTAGTTTTTTGCTCATAATTTGGGACATAATTAATGCATGATTACATAATTCTTTAATGGAGACATAATAATTGTTTCACTACTCGTTGATAAAGCTAGTGTGAGGGTCATGTTCATTATGTTTCATTAAAGGTTATTAACGTGGTTCATTGGTGTGCCAGTGGGACACCTACATGTACATGTAAATTGGATTTCACTTAAGCTATCATTAGGGGATTGACATGTACAACGATGGTTTAAAGGGCAGATATTGTATGTCCACGTTTTCCAATTATTCGGAATCATGTTGGTTTCATGCATCTCTATTAAAACCCAGATTGTTTGAAGAAATAGTGCACACTTTTTGATGTGGCATTGCCCAAAATTGGACATTCCGCCAACAAAATAATGGGTTTAATTACTTAACAAATATTGGATCCAATTGATATTATTGTTTCTTCATGGCACTAATTTAAAATTGCTTTCCCATTAGTTACTTTGGGACAAAAATTGTATCATCCAATACATACGAGACATTAAATTATGGGTATAACTGCGATCCCTAAAAGCACTATGTGCAAATTAATAAGTATGTGGGTTAATGTGCTCGTGCATCAACTTGCCTTTATAAAATGTGGGTTTAAATCAATGAATATTTATCTCATATGGCTAGTATACTACTGTACTGCGAAATGGTAAACACTTAGAAGCTTGCAGCCGTATCAATCGCAGTGTGCATGTGTTCTTCAACTTTCTCTTGTTTTTCATAAAATTCGATGATAGTGATGGTGTAGGTGAGAATAGCACTTGCCACCTATAAGAAATTATGCGGGTTACATGGTAAGAATTTCAGAATTTCCAGACCATTAAAAAACTAGTAAAATAGTAAATTGTTATACAACGCGAATTCCTGAGAACAATAATGTTTTCGAGCACAATTTTCAAAACACATTAGGATGACAAAATTATTTTCTGAAAACAATTTCGAAGCGAATTTTTCAACTTGAACTACAATTGTTTATACGGCGATGGTTTAATACGCATGCATATAACCCCACTTATAATAATTATTCATAATCACGTTTTAAAGATCACGTTGCTCATCACGCTGAACCCCGATTGTTTTACTAAATTATTGCTATCTTTTATGGCGGTCTTAAGTTTGGGCACAGCGTAAGTATGACTTGTATGTGACTTACAATACTGGTCAAACTCATTTTTGCAAAATACTTGACTTACAATATCTGTGCAGTAAACAGTCGATTTATGACCATATATTTCGTGTAAGAATAACAACTGTGATAGCTCGAACACATGCCCCATTCACCTTGGATCATGCATGAAAATACCTTGTTTAAAAGTTCCTTATCAATGGTGATGAAGTCCCAGGCTGTTATCGAGACCTGGGTCTTCTTGGTGCACATTATGAACAGCGACAGCTGATTGAAAATTACGCCGTTTCAAGTTCGGGTTGTGTAAATTGGCCAACAATGAGTGTTTTAACACGACTTACTTCTTCGACACTTTCCTGGGAGAGATGCGCAGCAGGGATTAGATACAGAGTCCTTTTGAATTGCTTCAGCTAAAAGATCAAATTTGTCATTCGAGTAAACAGCACAGTAACTGCAGTTGTACAGATTGTACTGATGCTCTCAGCCACGTTATCACGAGATCATTTTTGTCGGTCAAGTATTATCGACCGACTTCTGATCAATTTCTGATCAGACGATTCAAGATACATTAAGGCCCATTTTTCTCGGCGCCATCTTGAAACTGTAAGTTAATTTCATTTTTGTAGCAGATTAAACGGCAATGGTGTTGTCGAAAGCTTACCTTTCTCTTGATCCCATCGGCCAAGAAACAGATTGACATCAGACGAAGGAGGCAAACACTGGAATAAGTGGCTTTGGCGTACGCCAGACCAGGATTGTCCATGGATTGGTAAAAGAACATGAAGACGATGGTGGACATGTACGAAGAAGTGACAATGACGCAAAGGAGAAGGGTGGGGCCCATGATGGCATTTGTGCTTTTGATGATGGACATCAGGCTCTCGAATGCGATTCTGGACTCTTCCAGCTCTTTGGCAATTTCTGATTTTTGGTTGACTCTACGACTGCTGGACTCGTTTCGGACCATTCGGTCCATTTTGCAGGTGAGACGTGAAAATCTCAGATTTATGGCGAAAGAAAAACAAGTGAAAAGGATCTCAGGCAGAAGCTGGCAACCGTTGAAATAGATGCTGTAGCAAATGAGCGCTATTGCGAATCCATCCCCGGTGGAGTCTTCCACCGAGGGGTCGACATATTTCATGATCACAACGTACACCATTGTGCCCAGGGCCGTGCTGGCATAGACAGCATAAGCTGCTGAAACGAACTTAACGTAAAATCTGAGCATCCTGTCGGTGGTTATGCCCAACATGCCATCAACGTTTTGCCATTGTACGAAATAGGACCGCCATTTTGGGGCTTGTGCCACCATTTTACTCACGTTGATAACTGCCTCTGAAGTCACTAAAGACGTGTTGAAGCTGATAACAATGGCCTCCAATGGGTTTGTATCGTACATGGAATAGGCATAGTCCCATAGCACGAAATAATAGCAGCACCCAATGCCGCAATATGCTACGACGCTGAAAAGCAACAACTTTGAACCCCATCTGAATTTTAAATTGTCGACCTCGCTTTTAAAATGGTCTGGTTTGACATGGGTGGGAATGGGGAACAGGCCATGGATTCTCATGATGTTTGTCAGTGGTTTCAATGCCATATATACCTCATCGTGTATTGGGCCGTGAACCACGTTATCGTTTGCGTCTGTCAGATCCATTTCTGAGTTCACCTAGCCCAAATGCTCGCCTATTTATGGCCGAGCCAAATAATAACATATTCCCAGGTGATTGTTCTAATTGTTGTAATTAAATCCAGTTTCTGCGTGTCACATCTGCGACAGATGTGATCACTTTGTTTGACATTGACTTTCTTGAGCAATAGCTTGCGAAACAGCTACATGTACCTTGGATGACAAGCGTGAATTATTAATCTGATGCCGAAAACGACGTGCGTTGAGGAAACTAAAATCGAGAAGCGATTTGACAATAGGACGTAATTTTTTTGTTCTAGTCGTTAATCTCAAAAGATTAAAGCTTCCCTTAACAGCTCGCAGGCTGGCAGTGATTGCCTGACAGTTGGGCAGGTACAGTAAAGAAATTACGTTGTTGGATTGGTTATGGTTAGACAAGGTCTGTCCTAAAATATTAAATAAAAGCGGAAAGAAATCACTGTTTGATTGAAATAAACATATTTTGTGAAGATCCAAAAAATGAAGGAGTTTTCAATAACCTATAACATTAAAATAAATTCATGGTACCTAATCTAACCAATCAGGTTAGTTTTGTAGTAACCTTATTAATCTTAAAAAACAAAAAAAAAACTTTTTTTATTGGTATTTTATATGCATGTAAACATTTTCCACGTTATCCTTTCATATGGTCTCGTTTGATGGGCGATTAAAAATACTGGCGTACACATCAATTCAAAGGATTTCAAGATAGTTTATCAGTACACTGTGCACTACACTAAACTTTTGCAAATGTTTAAATAATTGTTGAAATTAATTGCATTGAACACTCAGATCAGCATGTTTTGACCTACGACGACCCCGCCCAATCATTCAGCTATTTTTTTTGTCTTGCGTGCAGGACTTTCGTTGTTGATGACATAATAAAGACTGAGATGCAGTTTTTTGTGATTGACAGGTGCTGACATGGATAACATGATTGTTTCTTGCTAACAATTAATTGTCGGTCAGTTAGCTGGTGATTATTGACGCAATAATGAGTATTCTGGAAATAAACTACGTGAGGTTTTATGCTTGTGGATGACAGTTGGCATCCTTCATGAATTACTTACTCAAATTCGAATAAGATGACTCTAAATGTTGTTGTAAGATTGTTGTTAAACTAATTAATCTTATAGCACGTGACATTGTGCTGCATACTAGGTCGCGTCGTTTATGCACAAGTAATGCAAAATAATTAATTCTGTACGTTCTGTGCGTTGCTGTTAGACAGTGTATGAAAACAGTAGCAGGCTTTAAACGACTTAAACATGTGCATAGCTTAGAAGCTAATTGTTGACGTATCAATACAAGTGGGAATTTGTTCATCTTGCCTTTCCTTTTCATAAAATTCGATTATAGTGATGGTGTAGGTGAGAATAGCTCCTGCAACCTGTGAAGGAAATACGCAACTTGTACGTTAAAAACTTCAAAATGTAGAAAAACTATAGGATAGTAGTAAATTCTGTAACGCAAATTCATAACTATGTACATGTATGTACAAGATGTTTCAAATATAGACGTTTAGAAGATGAACTGCTTTAACAGTTTACATGTAGTAGGTCATCAGCCATAACATACACCGATGTGTAGAGGGGTTCATAGCATTTAGTTTATGGCGTAAAGTTAGTACGTTAGGGGTCCTACTTTTGGAAAATGCAGCATATCAGACAGTTTGGCTGTAGTTTGGCATACATGTTGTTTGGCTTTCAACATTAACAGTATTCCTATCTTTAAAATATGTTGTCATTTGAAAATGAATGTTTCAATTTGGAGATTTATATTATATTACTAAAAAAACAATACCTTGTTTAGAAGTTCTTTATCAACGGAGATAAATTCCCAGGCTGTTATCGAAACTGTGGTCTTTCTGGTGCACATTATGAACAGCGTCAGCTGATTAAAAATAGCACTTGTTTCAAAATCCGTTGATTAAGTTATTCGTAGTTTAACAGCAAAGTTTACATATCGACATACTTCTTCCGTACTTTTCTGCGAGAGTTGAGCAGTGGGGATTAGATACAGAGTCCTTTTGAATTTCTTCATCTGAAAATGTAGTTCAAATTACTTATCGAAGGAAACGGTACTCACAACTGACTTTAGAGCTTCATCTTGTTTGACTTTATAATTTGATAGCTTTCATTACCACAAACGTTTCCAGTTATAAGTTTAGACTATTTACACTAATCCCGTCTACATCTAAAACTTCAAAATTGAAGATAAACCTTCAATTTGTGGAATTTGTTTTCAATTAATTTGTGGATTTGTGGTTAAGCCGTCATGTATACGGCAAAACATAATTTGTCAAATATCATGACAGCAAGGTCCAGAGTCCAGACTGTCTCGTTAGATATCATATTCGGATCCTTAACATCTACATAATGATTAGCTGGAAACCACTTAAAGGAACACACTGTTAATAGTTTCAGACACTGAATCTTGATATCAGTCTTACCTTTGTCTTGATTTCATCGGCAAGCAAGCATATGGACATCAGACGAATTGCACAAATACTGGAGAAAATGGCTTTCGTGAATGCCACCCCAGGATTGGCCAGAGATTGATAGAAGAACATGAAAACGATGGTGGACATGAACGTGGAAGTGGCAAAAAGACAAGTGAGAAGGATGGGGCCCATGATAGCATTTGTGCTTGTGATGATGGACATCAAGCTCTGGAAAATGAATCTCGACTCTTCCAGTTCTTTGGCAATTTTTGATTTTTGGGTGGCATTATAATTGCTGGACTCGGTTTGGACAATTTGGTCAATTTTACTGGTGAGGCTTGAAAATCTAAGGTTTATGGCGAAGGCGAAGGAAGTAAAAAGAATTTCTGGTAACAACTGACAACCGTTCACGAAAATGCTGTATGAAAATAACGCCAGCGAGAATCCATCTCCAGTAAAATCTTCTATTGAAGGGTCAGTATGTTTCAGAATTACGGCGTACACTGCCGTGCCTATGGCCGTGCTGGCGTACATAGTATAAGCCACTGAAACAGCCTTCACGTACAATCTGAGTTTCCGGTCTGAAGTTATACCCAATAAACCGTCCACTATTTTCCACTGCTCGAAATAGGCCCTCCATTTTGGCCCTTGAGAGACCATTTTACTCAAATTTGTAAATCCTGCTAAACTCAGCACCAATGTGTTAAGGATGATGACAATAGCTTCCAATGGATATGTGTCGTACATGTAAGTGCCATAGTCCCAAATTACGAAATAAAAGCAGCAACTGATGCCGCAAAATGCCACAACGCTAAGAAGCAGCAACTTTGACCCCCAGCTGAATTTTAAAATTTCGTCAACGCTTTGGACATTGCCTCCCATGATTTTGGTGGAAATGGGGAACAGGCCGTGGATTCGCATGATGTTTGTCAGGGGTTTCAAAGCCAAGTACACCTCGTCGTGTATGGGACCCTCAATCACGTTGTCTGCTCCAGGAGATGCCATTTCTGAGGCTACTAAGATGCCAGGCTCGCCTATTTATGTCTGATCAAAGTAGTAATACGTTCCCCAGATAATTGTTCTAATTGTTGTAATTAAATCCAGTTTCTGCGCTGTCATGATGTTAGCAGTTTGTTTGACACTGACTTTCTTGTGCAATAGCTTGTGAAACAGCTACATGTGCCTTAGATGACACGTGTGAATTATTAATCTGAAGCTGAAACGACGTACGTAGGAGAAACTAAAACAGCTTGAAGTTTTCATCTCTAGATAATTGCGAGAAATAAGGGCTTCTTGCTAACAGCTAGTAGTCTGGCAGTGATTCCCTGGCATTTGGGTAGCCACAGTAAATACATTACGTTTTTATGATGGTTATGGTTAGACATTGTTCGACCTAAAATTACAAGTAAAAGCGATGAGAAAACAGTAGGAAAAGTAGAAAATAAATTACCAAATTTTGTGCAAATTTAAAGCATCCATATGGATATCCAGGGTTTATATCCAAAATATTGTTTAAAACAGTTTCATCCTCTTATGTTTTAAAATACCTTTACTTTTTAAATAAATTGCTGGTACCAAATCTTGTCAATCGGTTTATTTTTGTAATATACTGCTTATGCATTTGCAAATTTTCTTCGTTATCATTTCATATTCTCTCGATTCGACATAGTTGATCAGGGTATTGTAATTCGTAACACGATATCCATAGTTTCAGTTTTGCAAATAAATCCTATTGATAAAATTCGCCGACATCTCTACTTGTAATTGCGCTTCCTATTATGCTCTTTCTTGTACAATTTGCATGCAATCACTGTGCATTAAACATTTGCGAATGTTTAAGTGTTGAAGTGAATTACATTGAACACCCATCTGCATGCATGACCTATGTCGACCCCACTCAATCCTTCAATTTGTTTTTTCTTTGTCTTGCGTGCAGGGCTTTCATTTTTGATGACATAATAAACACTGAGATGCAACCGTAATAGTTGCAGACTTTTTTATGATAGGCAGGTGCTGGCAATTGACAAGGATAATATGATTGTTTTTGCTATCAATTAATTGTCGGTCAGTTAGCTGGTGATTAATGACGCAGTGATGAGAATTGGGCAAATAAATTACGTGTGGTTTTATGGATGACAATTTGCGTCCCACATGAATTATTTGCTAGAATTTGAATAAGATGGCTCGAAATCTTGATGTAAGCTTTTGTAAAACGATTGACACTGCATGACATTGCATGTGATAGGTACAAAAGTTCCAGCTTTCGCTTTGTGATTTGCCATTTATATGACAAATTCCAGTATTTAATTCAGTTTACCATCTGTGCTGGAGAAATTAAAAGAAAAACTGATACTAGACAATTCTGAACAGGATTTTTACTAAAAGAGCGACTACATGTATGTACTAACTAGTATATTATTTGTTGAGTAACGGTAATTGTAGAGTTACTCACATTTTTGGGGTAGTATGATTCCACACACAATGGCGTTTTCTTCCAAGTTGGTGTGGTTGAGTGCCACGAATGTTGCATGGCAAATATAAGTGAAATTTGCTTAAGGAATTGTAGTTTTTGAAACTTCTACAGCTTTGGGAGTTTATTACTCGTGAAGTAAACAATAAATGCCACAATTTATATTAATATATAAGCCTAATACCTGATACCAACAACACGCCACTATTTCTGTGATGGGAACTACAACTTTTCATCCTGCATGATAGTGCATCATCCCATGGAGCTAAATAAACCACGCTTTTAATGTACGTAGGCATTGTTTGTTTATATATAATGTATATATAAATGTACTTAGTTGATCTGTAAACTCTCCATAGCTCAATTACATTCAAGAATTTTTTGAGAAACATCATGTCACATTGGATTAAGGCTGTTTTGTTTTGGAAGTCAAGGTAGATGCTACAAAATATTGGAATTTCAGGTCACAGAACTTTTCACTCTTATTGTTGTGTTACAAGATGTTTTTCCTCAATACCGTCTTTTATGACATTGTTTTGCGAATTGTAATATATCGTTAAACTGCTCTTGCATATTTTTCACGTTTGGATGTTTCATCCATGCAGTTTCCAGCAGATTGTCTCCTAAGTCAAATGCTACTAGTAAACATGGTGCGTTGCAGTAATTTTATCTTGGGGTTGTATTAAAGCTAGTCGAAGATGTCATTATAATTTGATGATATAAAATTCCATTTAATATTATCTAACTTGTGATGACTAATTCCAGAATGGTTGATGCTATTCGTGATGCAAGATTCTTCCAAGATGGAGTGAGACGCCCAAGAGGGGGAGGGAGGGGTTGTCCAATTCGATAGATGACGAAAACGGTGGAGAATATGCAAAGATTAGATGCTAATAGTCGAGGTACCAACACAAGTGGGAACTTGTTCATCTTGCTTTTGTTTTTCATAAAATTCCATTATAGTGATGGTGTAGGTGAGAATAGCACCTGCAACCTGTAATATACAACTTGTACGTTAGAAATTTCAAAATATAGAAAAATTATATGAAAATAGTAAATTCCGTAACGCAAATTCATTGTTCAAATTCAGCGATTGTCTAATACTCAATCACATGAATACTTGGTGTTAAATTGTATCATGCAAATAGTTTTATTCTATAAGAGAAAAATTGGATCGGCATCACCCAAGTGCCATTTTCTCAATGAAAATACATTTAACTACTTTCTACATGTATGAGCTACATAAATTATGTAGTGAACTATAGCATAGGTAAAGAGCTATATTTTGGCTTTCAACATCGGCAATTTTCATCACTTTGACATATGTTGTCATTTTACTTAAAACAAAAACAAACAATACCTTGTTTAAAAGTTCCTTATCAATAGAGATAAATTCCCAGGCTGTTATCGAAACTGTGGTCTTTTTGGTGCACATTATGAACAGCGTCAGCTGATTACAAATAGCACTTGTTTCAAAATCCGTTGATTAAGTTATTCGTAGTTTAACAGCAAAGTTTAAATATCGACATACTTCTTCGGTACTTTTCTGCGAGAGTTGAGCAGTGGGGATTAGATACAGAGTCCTTTTGAATTTCTTCATCTGAAATTGTAGTTAAAATTAGTTATCGAAGGGCACTGCACTCACAACTGACTTTAGAGCTTCATATTTTTTGACTTTATAATTTGATAGCTTTGAATACCAGCAACGTTTCCAGTACAAGTTTAGACTATTTACACTAATCCTGTCTCCATCAAAAACTTCAAAATTGAAAATAAACCTTTCATTTGTGTTTTTGAATAATTTGTAGATTAGCCGCCATGGATACGGCAAAACATAATTTGTGGATTATAAGTTTGAAAGTCGAATATCATGACAGCAAGGTTCAGAGTCCAGATTGTCATGTTAGATATATCATATTCGGATCCTGAACATCTACATAATGATTAGCTGGTAATCACTTAAAGGACTGTTAATAGTTTCAGACACTGAATCTTGATATCAGTCTTACCTTTGTCTTGATTCCATCGGCAAGCAAGCATATGGACATCAAACGAATTACACAAATACTGGAGTAAATGGCTTTCGTGAATGCCACCCCAGGATTGGCCAGAGATTGGTAGAAGAACATGAAAACGATGGTGGACATGAATGTGGAAGTGACAATAACGCAAGCGAGAAGAGTGGGGCCCATAATGGCATTTGTGCTTTTGATGATCGACATCAAGCTCTGGAAAATGAATCTCGACTCTTCCAGTTCTTTGGCAATTTTTGATTTTTGGCTGGCTTTATAATTGCTGGACTCGGTTTGGACAATTTGGTCAATTTTACTGGTGAGGCTTGAAATTCTATGGTTTATGGCGAAGGCGAAGGAAGTGAAAAGAATTTCTGGCAACAACTGACAACCGTTAAAAAAAATGCTGTAGCAAATTAACGCCAGCGAGTATCCATCTCCAGTAAAATCTTCTATTGAAGGGTCAACATGTTTCAGAATCACAGCGTACACTGCAGTGACCATGGTCGTGCTGGCGTACAAAGCATAAGCCACTGAAACAGCCTTCACATACAAACTGAGTTTCCGGTCTGAAGTTATACCCAATAAACCGTCCACTTTTTTCCACTGCTCGAAATAGGCCCTCCATTTTGGTCCTTGGGAGACCATTTTACTCAAATTTGTAAATGCATCTAAACTCATCAGCAATGTGTTAAGGATGATGACAATGGCCTCCAATGGAGCTGTGGCGTACATGTAAGAGGCATAGTCCCAAATTACGAAATAGCAGCAGCAACTTATCCCGCAATATGCAACGGCGCTAAAAAGCAGCAACTTGGACCCCCAGCTGAATTTTAAAATTTCGTCAACGCTTTGGACATAGTCTCCCTTGATTTGGGTGGGAATGGGGAACAAGCCGTGGATTCGCATGATGTTTGTCAGGGGTTTCAAAGCCAAGTACACCTCGTTGTGTATGGGACCCTCAATCACGTTATTGTCTGCTCCAGGAGATGCCATTTCTGAGTCTACTAAGGTGCCACGCTCCCCTATTTATGTCTGAACAAAGTAGTAATACCTTCCCCAGCTAATTGTTGTAATTAAATCCAGTTTCTGCGCTGTCATGATGTTAGCAGTCTGTTTGACACTGACTTTCTTGTGCAATGGCTTGTGAAACAGCTACATGTGCCTAAGATGACACGTGTGAATTATTAATATGTAGCTGAAAAGGACGTGCGTTAGGGAAACTAAAACAGCTTGAAGTTTTCATCTGTGTCGTAACCTTTCTGTCCTCGTTATTACATGTAGTTAATTGCAAAAAAGTATGGCTTCTACTAATAGTTCCTAGGATGGCAGTGATTGCCTGGCAGTTCGCAGCTACAGTATAACTAAAGAAAGTAAGATGATAAGCTGTTTATGGTTAAGGTTTGACCAAACAAAAACACAAATATAATCGAAAAGAACACAAACACTAAACATATTTTGTGCAAGTTTGGAGGGGGGCATAATCCGAGGGTATAAGCAGTGTTACATCCAAAATGTTTTTGTCTGAATCAGTGTTCTTTGTTTTTAATTTTGAATGACCTGTAAATTTTAGACAAATTTCTTATACCTAATCTTGCCAATCAGTTTATTTGTGTAGTCTATTGCATTTGCATGTACAAAGTTTCTTGTCGTTTTATGGTCTCATTTGATGGGCTGTTAAATGTACTGTCACACATATATTTAGATTATTAACAACTTACCTTCTTCTGAAGCCAATTAACTGTATTGATTTGAGCTTCATTTTATGCTCTTTCCTGTATAATTTGCATTCGATCACTGAGCGTTAAACATTTGCGAATGTTTAAGTGTTGAAGTGAATTACGTTGAACACCCATCAGCATGCATGACCTATGTCGACCCCACTCAATCCTTCAGTTAGTTTTATCTTTGTCTTGCGTGTAGGGCTTTCATCGTTGATGACATAATAAACACTGAGATGCAACCGTAATAGTTGCAGACTTTTTTATGATTGGCAGGTGCTGGTAATTGACATGGATAACTTGATTGTTTCTTGCTATCAATTAATTGTCGGTCAGTTAGCTGGTGCTTATTGACACGGTGATGAGAATTGGGCAAATAAATTACGTGTGGTTTTATGGATGACAATTTGCATCCTACATGAATTATTTGGTAGAATTTGAATATAATTGGCTCGAAATTTTGATGTAAGCTTTTGTGAAACGATTGACACTACATGACATTGCATGTGACAGGTACAAAAGTCCCAGCTTTCGCTTTGTGAGTTGTCATTTATATGACTAATTTCAGTATTTAATTTAGTTTACCATTTGTGCTGGAGAAATTAAAAGAAAAACTGATACTAGACAATTCTGAATAGGATTTTACTAAAAGAGCGACTACATATACTAACTAGTGTATTATTTGCTGAGTAACGGTAATTGTAGAGTAACGTAACATTAACACAAAATCTGTGTGCATAAAGCTTTGCATCAACTAGTGACCATGTTAAAGTGATGTGAGTCAACAGGATAATTGTGTTAAGGGAAGTTATTGCATTTTTAATTTGCGTGATAAAATGGATTCTACAGGTGTCAGATGATTTACTCTACCATCTACAACCCGTGCTAAGAATCCTGCAACACACCACAGTTAATAATAACTTTTGACTTTGGAGACAATCTACTGGAAACTGCTTTTGTTAAAAACATTCAAACATGCAAAATATACAAAAGCAGTTAATTAGCTCTTAAAATCACTCACCAAGAAAAGCCATCAAATCAAAAACGTAATAGGAAAAAATCTTGCAACACCACAGTATTGATCATTCAAAAGTCCTGCAACTTGATCTTCCAATATTCTGTGGCCCCAACTTTGACTTCCATAAGTGGTATTAAATGCTAATTAACTGTTCTTGCATATTTTGCATGTTTGGATGTCTCATCCATAGCAGTTTCCAGCAGAATGTCTCCAAAGTAAAATGCTATTAATAAACATAGTGTGATGCAGGCAATTAATCTTGGTGTTGTATTAAAGCAATCGAAGATGTCATTATAACTTAATGATATAAAATTCCATTTACTATTATTCAAAACTTTTGACGACTTCTTCAAGAATGGTTGATGCTATTTGTGATGCAAGATTCTTCCAAGATCCTAATAATTATATAAGGATCTTGGAAGAATCTTGCATCACAAATAGCATCAACCATTCTTGGAGTATTGGAGTGAAACGCCCAAGAGCGGGAGTGAGGGGTTGTCCACTTCAAACGAAAATGATCATGCACAGCCCTAATTCATAGGCAAGTTGCGCAAAATCATTACTTCTGTGCGTTAATATGGTCATATATCAATTTGCCTGTTAGATAGGTGACGACAACAGTGAAGAATGTGCAAAGATTAGATGCTAATAGTCGCCGTGTCAGCACAAGTGGGAACTTGTTCATCTTGCTTTTGTTTTTCATAAAATTCCATTATAGTGATGGTGTAGGTGAGAATAGCACCTGCAACCTGTAAAATAAATATGCAATTTGTACGTTAAAGATGTCTAAATATAGAAAAACTATTTATAAAATAGTAAATTCCGTAACGCAAATTCATGGTGTGAAAATTGGTGTTTAATTTTACCACGCAAATCGTCTTATTCTATAAGAGAAAAATTGAGTCCTTTAACTTTTAGAGGACACTAACTTGACACAATGCACATTGCACACATCAAGATAGCGGACACAGAATTTGATACGGCATCACCCAAATGCAATTTTGTCAATGAAAATACATTTAACTACTTTCTACATATATGAGCTACTTAAATCATGTAGTAAACTGTCATAGGTAAAAATCTATAGTTTGGCTTTCAACATTGGCAATTTTTATATCTTTAAAATATATTGTCATTTGACTTAAAAGAAAAAAATAACAATACCTTGTTTAAAAGTTCCTTATCAATAGAGATAAATTCCCAGGCTGTTATCGAAACTGTGGTCTTTCTCGTGCACATTATGAACAGCGTCAGCTGATTAAAAATAACACATGTTTCAAAATCCGTTGATTATGTTATTCGTAGTTTAACAGCAATGTTTAAATATCGACATACTTCTTCGGTACTTTTCGTCGAGAGTTGAGCAGTGGGGATTAGATACAGAGTCCTTTTGAATTTTTTCATCTGAAAATGTAGTTCAAATGTAGTTCTGAGCATCTACATAATGATTAGCTGGTAACCATTTTAAGGAACACTGTTAAATAGTTTCAGACACCGAATCTTGATATCAGTCTTGCCTTTCTCTTGATTCCATCGGAAAGCAAGCATATGGACATCAGACGAATTACACAAATACTGGAGTAAATGGCTTTCGTGAATGCCACCCCAGGATTGGCCAGAGATTGGTAGAAGAACATGAAAATGATGGTGGACATGTACGTGGTAGTGACGATAACGCAAACTAGCAGGGTGGGGCCCATGATGGCATTTGTGCTTTTGATGACGGACATCAAGCTCTGGAAAATGAATCTCGACTCTTCCAGTTCTTTGGCAATTTTTGATTTTTGGGTGGCATTATAATTGCTGGACTCGGTTTGGACAATTTGGTC
>JAQFYZ010000739.1:0-33958 GCA_034695085.1 Cylindroiulus punctatus | reverse complement strand
TACCAGATTACAACGTAAGAAAGTCCCTATCCTTCCCCTAGTCTGGAAAGTCCCTATTATTTCCCCTAGTCCCCACAACATGTATATAGCATAGGAACTTACTATCAATATAAACTTTAAATTAAAACATTTAGTTTCATTGGAAAATATCATATCTGTCCAAAATTATCAAAAGTCAATTGCAAAAAATCACTTTCAATGGGCCTTAATTAAGCTAATTATGCATTTTATGCGAAACAAATATTTGTTGGGCGATTATTTCGGTTTGGGGCAAGTTGAAACATTTTTTCTCTCATCACTAAAAGCAATATAACTTAATAAGGAATGACTTTAGGAGAAGATTGTTCATGGGCCACAACAATATTTTAGTCTTGTTTTATCATATAGTTTAATTGTCACAGCTTGGAATGCAAAAAAAAAACCGTTCTTACGTGGTATGTGGGTATTGGTTGTTGAACATGCCCAAAAACCTATTAATTTGCGTGACATATTTTTCGGGTCATCGGAAGTTGGAACGTGCCCTTAGAACAAAGCAATGGGCCGGCAGTCGCGTGCCAGCTTGCCCCCAAACCCAAATTGGTAATGGGGCGTTAACTCATTGGCCGAGCACTTACTTCTTTTGTGCTGCCTTTGCCAACTGATACTCAAAACCAGTGCAGAACGAATTTCTTATTGTTGCGGCCACTCCATATTTAACGGTAGATGTACGGGACATGTTGCCGCGAATTTAGATGACCCCACTCCCATACCCTCCCCTGACCCCTCCAGCCAGGGGGTTGCACCAATTACCTGTTTGACCCATCAAGGGCAGCTGACGAGGGGCAGCGCTCGTCTCACCAAATTGATAATGAAGTCTTAATTAAATGACCAGTTTGGGTAGCCATACACATGCTCAACTTTTTCAATCATCAGTTAGCACATGTTGAACGTTTATTTACGAAATGGGCTCTAACCGCAAAGTCATTGGACCCCAACCACATGGTGGACTTTTTGTACTCTTGAGTTAGCACCCCCTTTAAACATTTGAAGCAAAAAGGTGTTTTTTAATTAAAATAACGTGAGTGATTTCTATTCTGTACTGCGCATATGTAGCCGTACGTAATACATGTTTTGTAGAAAAGTAATTGTTTAAATTTTAAAACTACTATGTTTCGTTTTAGATGAGCAGTATTTATTCAATGTAGGAAAACTTTTCCAATTACTATCTGTTTTTTTTTTCGTTTACATAATTTCTGGCTCACTTTTTTGACTTTTGAAATTTAAAGATCTGAGAAAACACATCCAAATTGTAATCAAATAGTTTATTAATGGTACTCGGATAAGTTTTCTTTTGATGATTTTATGGTACAATAAAATGGGAAAGAAGGATCTAACTAAATATAGCATTTTTAGCAATTAAATTGCGAAGCTATTAATATTTAATGCAACACGTGAACATATAAAAAGAAGACTGAGGCTGAAAATTACATTTTGAATTTTTTTCAATATTGGCTTAGTATTTCCTCATCAAATATCATAGAAATTGATAACTACATGTATGTAGTTTTGTAATCGCATACGAAGATACCATCGAAAGAAAAGTAATTGATGAATTTTATTGGATTATGACAGAGTACTTCATTTAATTTTTTTTTTAAATTAACACGTGAGCCAGGGATGAAGTTTCCCTATAATTTTTGAATAAGCAAATCTGAGCGCATGAATACATTTCTTAGCATAGCTGTCGGTGGCAATGCATTATTATTTTTTATTTGCATTTGTTTTGGTCTAGTTTTATACTTCCATGTAGCTCCGAGTCAGGGTGAGTAGATAATAATACTGAACCTCGCAGAATGATACGAAGCTTCGTGTCACGGGTTCAATTAGCATCTCCCCATAAATGATAATGATACCTTTTCACCGTGCATTACTCAAACATGGCCGCCTCGAGTGACCTCTCACCCTTCCCTTCGCTAGCCAAATGTGATAAGGATTAAGTCCGTGACCGGTGCCCACGTGCCAGGGTCTTCAACCTAATATTAGAGCGCAAATTGTGTCCATCTTAATTTTTTGACGAGCGTACTTCCTCTCGACACCTGCCCTCGCACTCTGCAATCATTATTAAAAAATATGTCCATGGGCGAGGGTGTCCCATCTGCACAATGTCCATACGATAGCATTCTTCGCTGCTTTGTCCATAATCATTCAAAATCTTGCGACTGTTGAAACGTATATATTCCCCACCGTTTGAAAAATGCAAATTTGAGCAATACGTCTTACTGACGGTCCTGGTAAATTGGTTCAATATTTGTCCGAATGGCCGGATTCCCTGTGCATTTTAGCCATCTCATTCGAGCATGAAATGATCGCGGTTCAGGGGCGTCTGCCCCATAAATTACGCTTCGTAATTAGTTTTCAAACCAAGGCGGTGGTCATGGAAGATTTTGCTGAATAACGTGCCATCTGCTGGTCATCTGTGGCAGAATGAAGCTATGCCTACCCCCATCATTTCATGCCATGGGAATTAAATGCTTGGCAACGGAGGATATCAGCCATAATAAATATCGTAAAATGCGGTGATTTATAGGCTACCGATGCGCGTGTATACACAGCTTCCATTCTTCGAAGTGCAATAAAATCTTCTCAAAATCGAGTGACATAAAAGCAATAAAGCCAACTTTTTGGCAAAGTCAATAAAGAACTATACCTTTACATGTAAAAGGATTTAACCATGTTTAAAAACTATAAAGCGAACGTTTTGGCAAAGCCAATAAAATATTATACCTCGTACGGGTGAACGGATATAGCAATGTTGAGCTCTTGTTGAATTTACGTTCAAGTATTATGTCACGTTAGGAGATGGGGCTAATTGGCCAAATGATATCGCATGATGAGGGAAATGAGGAGGACAGGCAATATGATGATGCCTCGATCATTGCTGTTTTGTAAAACATTGGTTCAAATCCATCAGTTGTCAACCAGTTCTGCAAAAAAACAAGTTCAATTAACTACTAGATTTGCTTTTGTGTGACTAAAATGCAATATTTAATTATTTATATTAAAGTTTTGATAACAAATGTGCTCAATTCTATCTTTTCTGTCAGTGATCATGTCACCACTGGTCGGGGTTTGAAAATGATGGAAAATGCTGGCATGGGGGTCTCGATATCACAAAAAGCGATCACATAATATTTAAACATTTCCATCACAACAGACGAAGCTCATCGAAACACTAGTTTTTAAAAAAGTCTAACGTTAAAGAAACTATTGTACAATACAGCATACATGAGCTTACATACATGTGCCTTAATATCAGCAACAAGGATAATTGTGATTTAAATCAATATTCATGTACATACTTAGCACATTTTTGCAAATGCATATCGAAACAA
Source organism: Cylindroiulus punctatus (assembly GCA_034695085.1). Classification (NCBI taxonomy): domain Eukaryota; kingdom Metazoa; phylum Arthropoda; class Diplopoda; order Julida; family Julidae; genus Cylindroiulus; species Cylindroiulus punctatus. The sequence continues at coordinate 30,587 of JAQFYZ010000739.1, read as the reverse complement.
GGGTCAAAGGATTTCACCTCGAGACTAAAATGGTAGGCATTTAATCAGCTGTATCTTTTCGCTAAACGCACATATTTCAGACACATGTGGCCCCATCTGCTTTTACGCGCGCTGCTCACCCACCATAAATTTCCGAAAAAATGTAAACTGAAGTTCCGATTTGACAGCAAAATACGACGCGCGTTGTATCGATAATTTACTGCATGTTAGCAGGCTATGTGCGTCATAAAATTGAGGAAACCCCGCCACGGTGTCATCCGCCATAGTGCTCGTGAAAGCACATCTTAACGACTTCCCATTCCAAAACTAAATTCAGCTAAACTGTTTACGTGGAGCTACACGGACTCGAGGTATATTTGACATCTTTTAACGATGCTAAATCTGTTCCAGAATCTGTTTCATTGTTCCCTACCCGCTGTGTGTCGAGGCGTATGCGTACCTGTGGGCAGGTGTTTCAATCTTATAAAAAATGAACTAGAATGTAATGAATTTAAAAGATATGGGTGATGCCAATCATGGCTAATTATATATTTTTAAGTAGTTAAAAACTACCCCTAACGGATGCGTAAGGTCGGCCAACGGTACCCTGTCGTCAGCTGGAGCTGAGCACAATATTAAATGATGGTGATTGTGATGAGGGTGGTGATGATGATGAAGAGGCACAACGGTGTAATTATTAGGATGGGCTTTTATATAATCTCTTGCCCCATGCCACGCATTTGTGTCGGGGAGTGCAGGTGATAAAATGCGCCACAAAAGGCCGTTCAATATAGCTTTGCAACAGTGCAGGTGAAAAATGCATTTTTCATTCACCTTAGAAATTCATTCACCGAAGGGATAAAAGCACGTAATGCCTTTGGGGTCGCCATGACAAAATGAATACGCAAATTAATAAAATTAGTGTGTAGCATGCAGAATCTTAGTAAGAGCGATAGATTTTAAAGGGTTGTTAAGCTGGAGATGAACAATATACACTGTACCTTTATTGGTGTCCTTCGTTATATGTCCTGTCCCAGCATAGACGACATAAAAAAGTGTTTCTGATGACGCAGCAACATCAGAAAATTGAAGTTTTAGGTTAGAGGTGTAATCTTAAGTTTTCATTTAAAAATTTTACATTTAGAGCCTGGGCATAATTTCATAAATGACAGTGCGAGAAATTGATGAATCTGAGGGATAGCTGTGAGGAGCTGCTGTTTGCAGTTTCTAACCCAGTACCATGCCAGTTCACATGAAGTTAAATTGAGTGACGTCACACCATAAAATGATCATTTATTTCTTTGTTGAGGCACGTCATTCGATGCAGGCAATTTCTAATAATAAAGCAAACTAAATCTTACTTTATTTTGCTTTTACTTTTCCGTCCATTTTTATTATGTTTTGCCTATCTCTTTCGTTGCTACAATTTTAAATTCTTATCATTTAATTTTTCTTCCGTCGTCTTTTTTAATATAGTATTTGCGTACCTTGGAACATCTACCTCCACCACATGGCACCTCAGGTGCTGACTGTTGGTGTATTGAATTAAATTGATTTGACGAGGAAACCTCAACTCGCAGCTATTCATCAGATTCATCACCTCCCTATGCACACTGCCTATTTCTTATGAATTTGGGCCCAGGACGTAAATCTAAATATTTAAAATTGAGAGCATAGGTTCCTGCGACCACCTTACGTTGGCCTTTGATCCATTTCACGTGTCCAAAAGCACTCTTTCATTTAAAACAAAAACATTTGTTGAGAGTGCATTTGCCCAACAAAGAGGCAGGTTTTCGCATTAATGTACGTATGCATTTGCCCAAAACCAATAATGCAAAGGTAAAAAAAGGTAAAACATTTTCTGAGCGAAATCTGCTCTTAAGGTCCGGTTTTTTAGCTGACCACATGCCACATTGTGATATTTCGTCAAGGGCCTATAGGTGAGCTCAACGGGGTGCTGTTCGAGGCCCATAATTTGCTGAGTAAATCACACCCAGAAGCCATATGCGCTGCACATTTCAAATCGAGCCTAGTTTTTTCAGGCCAGGTGTAAATTGTCTTAGCCAGGTGGACGTTTTTAATACTTCTTAATAATAAATCGCTCAGTGGGCAGTGTGTCCTCCTCCGTTGCGCATCCCAAACCCTCACCTTGGTACCATCCCGAATCTATTGAGATTTCTGTTGTTCTCAATTGTTTTTTGCTCTCCCTGATTGATGTCCACGAGTTTCACAATGGAAAATGCACGCACGCTTTTGGTCACCTGTATAAGCATTGAATTATTCGTGTTTCATTCAAAACTGCATTATGTTTCGTCTGAATGGAAATTTGCGAAAAAAAGGTACATGATGCTGCACATTGTGCGTACACGATTCGATGCATCTGCTTGTTTTTGCACAGGTAACAACCAGCAAACATTGTCACAAACTCAATACTGTTTCATGGATTGCTATAAACGCATCGTGGGACTGCCTTGCAGTGATACATGCAGGTATATTCATAACATGCCATTGCATATTACAACCACCCCCAAGTAAGACCTGTGGGTGTACTGTAAATAATGCTACTTAGCTGCACAATGTGATGTGGGTATTAAACATCTAACACAACCAAATCTGTATATGCGATACGAAGTGCCATAAAAAGGCTGATATTGATATGCGACCTTGATAACATCCCCAAAATTTATTAATTTGACTGAACCGAGGATGTGAAAAATGACTGAATGCTCACTTTTTGCATGATTCGCTAAGTAACTTTGAACCACACAGCAATCAGTAGCTGTAAATTTATCCAGCTAATGAGCACTGTGAATAGACATCACATGTTCTGTGATAGCAGTTAATGCCATCACAATGTTCTGAAACACTACCATCATTTTTTACAGCGTTGGGTGCTATGGCACTATGGAAACCAAGTTTTCTTAAAATATTTTACATAGTGCGAATTCGGTTTTCGATACTTGCGAGGAATTCGAAGATTCTAAGTATTCTTCTAAAAAAAAATACATTTTTAAAAATACATAACGAAAGAGAGAAAAGAGCTCGAGGTGATTTTTACTTAAAATAAGTACCCTTTCCTCACAATAAAGCTATTAAATGCCTGCAAATACTTGCAAGTTTTTCCCACATGATGTTGGAATATATTTCAAAATATAAAAACATATGAGGAAGTAATCTAACAATATACATGCATATTCTGCTGGCATCATATTGCAAGCCACATTTTACTACATGCACAAATATATTTAATGAAATATAATCTATCCAGGTTATTTTATTATGCATATATACGAAAATTATCTAAAGTACATTTGCGTTTCAAACTATTTTCACCTACAGTGTATATTTTTGAAATACGTACACATATCTACAGCTGGACATATAGTGTACACTTGAATGACAAGTTTACAAATTGTTTTCAGTAAAATGTTTTTTTTAATATTTTTTTGGACCTCCTGTTTTTGGACCTCAGGCTCGTGCTTACTCGACCTATTTGACCCGGCTCTGCTGCCTCGTTAATTCCACGAAAAAGACGTTTTTAATTGAAACTGATTTCTAGGAAGTAGATCGATTCGCAGGGACATCCATTGTTCATCCCTCAACATAACGAGCTGCTCAATATTTTGATAAGTTTCCACGAAACCGTTATCACTTGGTCACCCAGAGGACCATTTTTTGGCCCATGCTGGCGACAATAGGCGCTTTTGTTGTTTTATGGCTCTGTAAACAAAAGCGTTTTCCCGGGTTTATGGGCGACACTTAAGTGCCGACAAATGCAAACATTCCTATTTTAAATTTCAATTGTCCCGGTGCACGGCCATTTACTCCAACCATGGGCTTTTGTAAAGAAATAAGTTATAACAGCTTATCACCGGTCGATGCACGCTCGCAGCGGGCCATGATAGCAGATAACGACAATATCATTACCATTTATTTGCATCATCTTACCCAAGTTTGTTACATATACAGTCACTGGCAAGGCCCCGAAGGTCCATAGGGGCTCGAATGCGGATGAGGATAATGTATGTATCAAACTGGTGGTTTCCTATAGCGAGGAATGAATGGACTAACTGTTCTTTCAAGTGTCCCTGAAGTGGCCATAAAACAGCACATTACTGTACCTTACCTTGATACTGTAAAATCTAGTTACACAGCCAAATTACTGTATACGTGTATGTAATGTACATACTCGATAAGTTATGTTCTGTATATATATATATATAGATATATATATATATATATATATAGGAGAATTCACTTTCTCTTCTCATTCAAGAATAAGTCAAAAATCTACACTGTAAACGGAAAAAGTACAAATGTTGAACCTTAAGGGTACACATGTTTTGAAACTATACACACCCTATATGGGTACATATGAGTCTACATTTGTATCCATTCATATTGAACTTGAGGTACAAATATTTAAATCTTTTCATCCCTTTGGGTACATATATGATATATATGGTGCAAATGTACATTTGTACCCCACAAAACTGCATTTGTACTTTTACGGTTTACAGTGTACATGTATAGGCCAATTTTTGGTTTTTCAAGCTACAGTACATGTAATTGTAATTTTATTTTTTGATGAAAATTGACAATTTGGGCAGTGGTGTGATTTGTCCCAATGGGCAGGATGGCCCATATGGAAAAAAAATGCATTTTGAAATGCATTTCAAAATATATGTAGATTGAGACAAATGTATTTCATAATTAATTGTAAACGCATTCTAAAATGTATTTATCATGGAGCTTTTTCTCAAAAATACATTTGCAGTACATTTTACAATTTGCGATGTATTTCAAAATGCATTTGAAATACATTTCTTTCGCATGTGGGGGTGGATGGTGAAAGGCAGAAATATAGTTTGATCGCTCCGTTGTTCAGAATGTACATGTACAGTAATCGGGAATACGGAACATTTGAATTACGAAGTGCTTTAATTTCATTTGACCGTTATTTAATATATTGCTAGTTGAAACGCATTATTTGTTGTGCATGGTTTGCTATAACAAAATGAGAGTACTCCGTATTGTTATTCCCACATTCTGGCTAGCTGCACCGATGTCATTGTGGTGTTATTATGTGAATTTGGCGATGAGGGCAATGCATGCATGATAAAGGGTAATTTGGGCACCATTTCTGCTATAAAGTATGCAGATGCCCGTGCGGAGCAAGGGTGCTCCAAGAAACCCTCGAGAGTTAATTTCTTCGACTGCAATTACAATAAAAAATTTCCAACAATGAAATATGGGCAGACACGCTCCCGATCCACTTTTCGAAAATGCAGGCTTATACGCGAAAGCTATTTTTTGTTCAAAAATGAATGTGCAACAGATGTCCTACATTAGTATGCACGAACTTTATAACTCATAATCAAAATGCAGGCATGCTCGTGGGGCACCGCAAAAAATCAACATTGGAGGGCCCGCATGCTTCGAGGTGAGAGGTTATTTTTTATTCAATAATGCAGGGAGAATGGAAGTGAATAATAAAAATGTTTCTCGTCACGACGTACTCATCGTGACATTCGGAGCAAATCGGAGCAGATGCATTTGGACTGTTTTTTACCAATTTCAGTTCTAGTTTTATATGGGCCTACTATTCGCCGTGTTGGGCCATGAGTGCCACGCATTTTCTGTTTAAGAAGTAGGCGTGTATTTGCTGTAAGTATCCCATAAGTAATATGAGGGAAAAGGCCAACGTGCATGGCACGTGCCATCAACGCCCATCCAATGAACCTCATCGCCCATTGTTGTTTGACAAATGTCGTTTCCCCTCTTCTGAACGTGGGTCGTGACCCAATCACCCACGGGGATTTATCGGACGTTTTAATGCACATATCGCCATCCGATTAGCCGAGGATCAAGGGATCGGCATCGCCAACCACCCGGATTACAAATTTGTGAGCGGACACCTTCGCAAATTGTGCGAAATGAGGGGTTCGAAAACGAGTCAACTTATTCGAGGGTCTTGTTCTATGCTCGTGACTTTGTCCTTAAACCGCTTATGAGAAAGTCTTCGTTACCCAAAACCACTATCTGATCGCACATTCAAATTTTGGGTAAATCCGTATAAGTGTTTTGATGAAATTTAAGTGATCTCATGAATATATCATGCAAGATGCACAGATACAATATACATGTAGACCTCTATTATAAATGTTTGGTTTCTAACCTGAACGGAGTACATGTACCCCTTCAGCAGGGCATGTGTAATACATGGCTATTTCGTAAAGTTACTCTAACCATCAAGTATAAAATTAGCAGTATACCCATCACGTTATATTAGCTGCAGCCATCTCGTAAAATTAGCAGTGGCCGTCAAGTAAAATTATTAGTAGTAGTGAAATAAAATTTGTATAGCATCCATCAAATAAAATTACCGGTAGCCATCCAGTAAAATTGGTACTATGTATACCACTAAAATCCATTATTTGATATGCATTGCATATACATGTATAACCAAACATTTCTTCGTAGAAGTGTGGGCAAAAATCACCACTTTTCCATTAGCTTTCCAAAAAAACATGTAATTTAAAATGTCAACGAAATTCCTGTCGATATTAAACTTTCTAGAAATTTCGTAAAAATAATCAAAAATCCATTTTATAAATTAACATGTCATGTTTTATAATACATTGGGTTAAAATCCGTCATATTCCATCAAGGTGTGGAAAACATTTCACCTTCATTATGAAAATACATGAATGTTTTTGTGCGACTATAATATCCATCGTTTATGCTCAAATATTAACAAACATTTTTTTAATTCGAAACGTTTTAATCAATTAAATGTCATCACTAGAATGGTGGAACTAATTCACTCACGAAAATCTGATGATATGTTATAATATTTGAACAAACTCACATGCATGGTTTACTGCACTCTGTAGTTGGTAATAACTTAGTTGTAAATGTGCTGTAACATCAACTTGTGCTTGTTAATGTGTCGATTTTCAATTGTTTGCTCGTCATTATTTACCTTAATTTAGTAGCTGGTGATCGACAAACCCAAGTTCAATATGAACATCCTGTCGCACAGGGATATATCTATTAAAATATGGAATTTTATGTTGGAGGATGAGCATTAATGAACCACCCATGCATGCACCTATACTGTATGGATGTCCTCAATTTGATGCCAATAAATGTGCGTCCTGTTTATTTTTTCTTTATAATCGTATCCTCCATTTAGTCCCGGATGCAATAAATGCGAATGACCTACAGGGTGACGCATAAGTCCACACAAGTTTGCCGTAGTTTCTAACAAAACTCGCATTATTTGAAAATTAATTCCCACCAAGGGAGTATGTAGGATTTTTCCAAGGGGATTTCATGCCAGCCTATCATTGCCCTCCTCAAATGTTTTGTCTTTTCTTATATACAGTATAAGTGACGACGCAGATATTTTTTGCAATGGAATCGACAACTTTAATGTAATGCACATGATACATTTAAATTAAACAATTGTTTAAGAGATTACTGAGCACGAAGGGAATCACTGTTATGGCTGCTGAATGCGTATACTAAAATGTCGCAAATGCAAAACGTAAATGCAAACGTTAAAATGCAAACGTAACGCTTTTCGGATTTCCAGGAACGGAAAATCCAAGAACTGCACCGACCTGGATACAAGGTAATATCGAGTCAGAAAACACGATTGGCAAAAAAAAACACGCAAAACCCCCCAAAAAAAAACGAATGTGAAAAATTTTTGTTTTTGAAAAATACACAAAATTAAAAATTAAGTAGAGGAATCGATAGAAGACGATATGATAAACGAAAAAGTCGGTACTTGTCCATTAACGGAACTACCTGTTATGTTTGGGTAGGTTAGTTTTTTTTGCACGTTTCTTTCTACCCTAACCTACCCTAACCTTACCTAACCTACCCTACCCTAACATAATATGTAGTTCCGTTAATGGACAAGAACCAAAAACTCTATTGGGGTAGATTTTGAAAATCTGAAGGAAACACGCTGTAGGAGATAAGGTGTCTTACAATTTGTAACACTTTCAGTTTTCTCGAGAAAGAAAAATCCAAGAAAACACTTCAGGCTAAACACAGGCTCGTTGGTTCCTGGGCACTCAGGAAACCCCCTGCATTTGACACTTCCCATACATCAATTTGTTATGAATTCACAATACCGGGAAAAAATAAATATAACTACATCCATGTATATCTCATTCAAATTTTACGTCAAAATATCACTCGCATGCTCTAAGTATATTAGACACTTAGCCCTACACTATTAAAAGTTTTAAAATCGAATGTAGTATATTGCAAAAGTTATAGTACAGTAGAATCTGTCTTAACTTATACTGTGTAAACTTATAACCTTCATAACCTAATATCAGCGGCCGGTCCCGAGCTTGTCCCCATGCTTGATTAATGTCCCTGCCTAAGTCAATAACCTGTCTAAACCGATACGTGATGCCTGGTCCCTACAGTATTGACTTAGACAGGTTCTACTGTACGTGTACTTTTGTATTCAGCAAATTTTTGTATAGTAATGGCAAAAGAATTGGAAAAACTTGAGAAAAGGAAGACGATGAACAACAATGACTTCTATTTTCCCATATGCGTGACGGTGTGGCTTGGTTGGTAAAGCTCCTGCCTAACAAGCAGGATATCCTGGGTTCAAATCTCGGCAAAGAAAAATTGCGGATTTTTTCTTCTTCGCCCCGTGACGGCGCCTGGCGGACAAATGTTAAAAGTAGATAGCTTGTACCGCAAAAACGCTCGATTATTTAGTAGTGATCATTAAACATGCTACGATATCACTCAAACATGCTCAATCATGCAAACGTGACTATCAATGGACATATACATGTAGCCAATAGGAAAATTTCACAAATTCCCAAAATGCGTAAAAAAAAATTATTTACAAATAATATCACCACAGTAATAAATTACAGTCGTTTTCCGCCCTCAAATGTGCATATTTTTCTGGTAATTTGATGTTGAAAAATCCCAAAAACGGCAGAATTTTGAGATGGTAGTCGGACATGTTGATGACGTTACGATTTTGCATCGCACGGCAAATGTAATGTATAATGTAAGGAATAGATTATCGCAGCACGTGCTAGGTCATGTGCCTATGTCATTACAATTGCTGTAAAATTGTGACGTCATATAAAATGGCTGGTGTCGTTTTAAGGTGCAGACGCATTTTCCGTTTTTCAACTATCGATTTGGGCATGCAAACATTCGTTGATGCAAAAAAAGCAATTTACACATATACGTAAGTACCAAACTTCATTTGAAACCCATAAGAAAATGCGAAATTTCCATATTACATGGAGAAGCAATGACAACAGCATTGAGGACATTCGGAGGCCCCTCTGTAATCGATAGTTTTAACTTTCAGCGAATATCAAATAAAACCAAATTTGGTTGCAATGTGGACATAAACTACATAGTTTAGGTTCCATCTCATAGGTTTGAAGCTTTCTGTCCTAAAACGGCATGAAAAGCACTTTTTCGATGTGTTATTTGGTACCCAAGCATGGCTTCCATCAATCGCCGAGACCGAACTTTGCTGGCTTGCCAAAACTAGGGCCTGGGATCCTGACAATTTCATATGGATGTTCAAAGGGACCCACATGATTACGTCAGCAGCGAAAATTCCGCTGCGAGGTTGTCTGGAATAGGATAGTTCGTGGGATGCGCGTGTACCGATAATGTGTCTTCTGCGCATCTCCGCCATCTTGCGCATCCCTCACGTGACTAAACATAGCCAATGATATTTGAATGAATGATTTGTATCGAGAATCAACTTTTGGTTTGGGCAACCACAAAAGCAGTGGTCAGCCATTGTAACAACAGTGCACTGTTGGAACAAAGTATACAATGGTTTTTTAAACTTTTTTAGTGCTGCACTAATAAAACTGTACAAATAATATATTTTTAGTGCTACACTAATAAAACTGTACATTATAATATCTCTCATTCAAATTTCACAGGGATAAGTTACGTATAAATATCACTCGTAGGCTCGTATTATATTATAGACACTTAGCGCAGCACTACAAAACACTGTGTCCATTTTCGTTTCACTGTTTGCTGGGTTGTCCGTCTTGGGCGCTGCTGTCGATATCCTCGTCCATGACATCATCTTCCTTCATCTCAGTATCCTGGTTTTCTTGTTTGCTGTCGATTCTGACATATCTTTGAGTCATTTTTTCGTAATCTTTGTTCAATTCATTCAATGCAAACTTGATGTTATCAGCAGGATTGCTTTTCCCCAGAATTTCGGCTATTAATCTGCTCGTCCTCAAAGGATTTTTCCGATCCAAATCTGCAAAACAAAATAAACATCATCCCATGGTCAAAATTGTGTTAGGCTATAAAATAATGGCAAAAATACATGAACTATATTGATCCACACTAACCAGTATTTAAGTGTGCTAAAATACTGTATGCCATTGTATACCAGACACATTCTATTCTGTTTTGAATAATGCCTGGTTATGTGCAATAAAATGTGCAATAAAACAATTCACCACTCTGAATTAACAATAGCAGTTAATAGCATGGTTATGTCGGAAAATTTAAATGAGTTGTTCACAATTAATAATCATCGTGGGTATAATAGGGAATAGCAAAAAAATTCTATAACCACGGAAGATGTACATTTCTGTCGAATCAATGTCAACTAATTATTAGATACGTGGTATATAAATAAAGAAAAAACCTTAATGCAGGAAATTAGTAGCCGATAGGCCTATTGTAGTTATTAATCAGATTTCCAGAGTATAGGATTATGGTAGATTAATAAGTGATTGAATCAGATTCCGGTAAGAATTCAAAGTAAATAAGACATACAAGTATATACTTATCGAATTCTCGTACATTAGATCTTTGGACACAGAATCATCAAAACTAACCAGTCTTTTTTATAATTGATTATCAAAACGTATTTTTTTTCACTTTTTTTGCCATGCCTCATTTCAAACGTTTTTTTACCTCATGCCTATACCTGCAGTGTATATGCACACGGTCAGTGATGCCGACAGTAACTGAGCCAAAAATTATAAAGATATCACCAGTTATCTGATTGGAAAATCAATCAGTATCCTCACACGACCAACACTACATGCATTTCACTGTCGGCATTTCTTGAATTGACAGTATTTACGGCAGGCATAAGGGGATACGAAGTATTCCTTACATGTACGTACATGTACATGTAGTATTAAGATGCAAAGCACGAGTCCATATATCGCAAATGCATTTCCTAAAATGTAGTATAGGAACCTAGGGGTGCCGACGTCATTTACAAAAGTTATGAATGTGTTAAATTTGGATATTTTAACATGAGAGTAAACGGAGGTGCCCCTTGCGCATAGCACCAATGTTTGTAAGGAAAGCTATTCGCAAGGGGCACCACCGTTTACTCCCATGTTAAAATGTCCAAAATTAACACATTCATAACTTTTGTTAATTACGTCGGCACCCCTAGGTTCCTATACTACATATGTTCAGTTTCGTACCCTCTACAACCCCTAACATTTTTGACTATTACTTTTGAAACACCTGTATAGGATACACTTTCTCTTCTCATTCAAGAATAAGTCAAAAATCTATAGGCTATGTTCCAGTTTTGCTAATTTATTCCCCAGTTTTTGGTTTTTCAAGCTACAGTACATGTAATTATGTATTGATTTTCTTCCGGAGGATTTGTTTATGGAAATTGACGATTTGTGCATTGGTGTGATTTGTCTCAATTCGCAGGATGGCCCATATGGAAAAGAAATGCATGTTGAAATGCATTTCAAAATATTTAAGGCAGGCATAAGGGGATACGAAGTATTACTTACATGTACGTACATGTAGTATTAAGATGCAAAGCACGAGTCCATATATCGCAAATGCATTTCCTAAAGTGACACGACTCAAAAATTGCAAATTTTCGGTTTGAAGCAGTATCATTTCAAGCGATATTATCCCTATCTTCGGAAGAAACAATGCATCTTGGAACTCCATCATTTTCGCGGAATTGGCAGCGGTATCAGCCCTGAAACAATGGCGCATACCGGATTTACAAACTTGCTTATCTTGTATAATCGAAACATTTTGAATTGTCAGTTTAGAAATACGTGACGATATGCATGGGCCAAGAAATTTTTAAATATGTACAATCTGCCGCAAATTGACATGCTAAAAAATGCCTCTTCTAGAATCGAAGTGAACCGAAACATGCTAAATGTAATGCTAAATGAAAGAAACCTCACCTCTTAGTCCTCCGCAGCGTGGCGTGATGGTGTAAGCAACCATGATCTATATTGATGTAATCACTTTGATTTCTCTCGATGTAATCACTCTGGCTTCTCTAATGAACTCCGCTTTCTCTTTACAAATTTTTGGACTTTAAAAATTTAAACAACTATTGTCCAGCACGTCTTGCTCGTGGGGAAACGTGGATATGACTAGAAAGGAGATCAGAAAGTGGCACCGATTTTGGGCTGCAAATTGCCATGTGACGTCACTAGCTCAGCAGCCAATGGCGGGGCAGAGGCACAGGAAGGGGGTGGTACCCCGTCGAAAATGTTATCCCCCATGGCTCGCGGCATTGGTGGGCCATGGTGGCCGCCCCTATACCACTACCCCTCCCAGTGCAAAAGTGAAGGGGTGGCCAGGGGTGGTGCTTGACCCTCCGGCCATGGAGCAGTTTAATTGCTCAGCCAGGGTCAGGTGACACCGTTTCGAAAACGTGTTCGGGCATGTTGGTCAGGCGGTCAGAAAAAGCTTCTTGCAACGATGACTAATTTGTCGAGGTATTTTAACGATATTATGGCGGGATGAGACACGATTTTTTCTCACCGGTTTGGAAACAAACCTACATTGTGCATCGGCTGAGTCCCATTTTGAGAATTTTGAAGAAGCAACCGGTGACTCACGTTGCGTCATCAGTGCGTTCAACTTACGTGTATTGCAGCTTTCGAGGGAGGAATAATCTAGGAAAACGGCAAATAAATAAATGCGAAACGCAAATAAGTGTTCATGTAGGTGTACGGGTGAAATTGGGATCGATCCAAAAAGACCGAACAAAGAACGTGTCTGCATGTAAACTGTGAAATTCGTGATTGTCAACCCCTCCTCATCTTTTCAAACTAAACATTTTGACTAAGCATTGGGTTGCATCTTCTCTGTCATCACTCTGCCACAACCCAATGATGGTGTCGTACCATGGATGGACATCCACGTTGCAATAATAAATTTAAGAAAAAATAATTACTCGGATGCCATACCATTAATACTTGAATGTCCACCATGGATGGACATCCACGTTGCAATAATAAATTTAAGAAAAAATAAATTACTCGGGTGTCATACCAGTAATACTTGTGATTACTTGAATGTCCTCCACTTTGCAATAATAAATTTAAGAAAAAAATAATTACTTATATAGGTGTCGTACCAGTAACATTTGAATGCCCACCAAGGATGGACATCCACGTTGCAATAATAAATTTATGAAAAAAAAATGATTACTCGGGTGTCATACCAGTAATACTTGAATGTCCTTCATGGATGGACATCCACTTTACAATAATAAATTTAAGAAAAAATAATTACTTGGGTGTCATACCAGTAATACTTGAATGTCCTTCATGGATGGACATCCACGTTGCAATAATAAATTTAATAAAAAATAAGTGCATTGCTGATTCAATTCAACTTAATGCACCCACAGTCAGCACCTGAAGTGACATGTGGGGAGGGGGTGTAGTACAAGTACAGGATCGATGTTGGAAAAGTACGAAAGTTACAACCATACACGTCGAAGAGTGAGAAGGTGGGTTTGATTTCATTTTTGCAGAGTTGAACGATAAAACTGGAATACCAGCAGAACGTGGGCATAAGGGTTAATGACCCTGTCTGGATGAATTGGCACTGTCTTGAACACGTGTTCTTGAAGCAAGATTCTGAATTGGATGCAATTCCTCAACATGTCTAGTCGACATGTGCGGAAAGCTCGGAGGACTTAATTTCGGAGTTCAAAATGGTTACTGCAGAGCGTAGGCTTATCTTTTGCTCCAAATGTTGGACATTTTCGATGTTTTTTACTGTCCTCGTCTCTGCACGGGTGGAAACACATTTAGGGGATCGTGTTACCATTTGAAGAAATGTGATGCAACGGGGGATCCTGAAAACTGCATAATGTCAGACTTGCAGTCCGTATAAAATTTCTTGTTGGGGGAAAACGTGCAATACATGAGGTGGGAAGGATGCTTGCGTCACATTTTTGACATAACTCGAAAGCGGAGCCCCATAGTATGCCGCCATTACGTGGGTCGAATCTCCCCAATTGTCCCGTCTGTGGCACACGTGGGTCACCCCCCTCAAGTCACGTGTTCGGGCCAAAGGTCGTCTAACTACATTTAACTCATCTCCTCCACCCTGCTCCTCCTGATGCAAGATGGTCATTTGGGAGAGATAGGAAATGCGCCTATGTAGTTCGAATTTGCGAGGACAAATGTGAAGCAACAAAGGCTGTCAGTATCATCTTGTACAACAAATATCTAAGTTAACCATGTCAGGTTTTATGAGGTAATGCTTTGAATTTCTTTCGAGTTCTCACATTGCCAACGTGTTATGTTCAGGCTATTGCTTCCTAAGCAAGCACATACATGTAGTTTGTGAAACTTTTGTGAAACTTGTTAATAACTTTGATTATTTTTGAACATTTCTCGCAAAAATCATGATGCTATAACTATGAGTTTTTTATGAGCAAGTTTACTTTCTAACTCATTTATTTAAAACAGATGAGTTAATAAAGTAATATTGCTCAGAAAACACTCATGATATATATCATACCTTATGCAGTAAATGGTCATATAATTTCTAAGCTGTTTACTGTTCCCAATTTTCAAGATAGATATATTCGGTTATAGCATCTATTAAAGTAATCACATGCACGAATTGAAGACATGGTGGGAATTTGAAAATCATATATAGGTAAAATCGGTTCCATATGGGTTATGGCCAACCCCCGACAGATGATATCAGCTGTTGTGCCTACACGAGTTCTCTGGTATAATTTGGCCGTAGGAGGGCGGTGTAAACCACGTGCGAGAGCGCCCCCTTGCCACGGTCATTTAAGTTGACAGACGGCCATTTAAAGCACCCCACGCATGGGAACTCGTGCGTAGGACGTGTCACGTGGAACGTTACCGTTATACACTGTACGCTGTAATTGAAAAGCTACCCATATGGTCCGTCGCAATCTCCTGTCATCCACCTAATGAATGTGCATTTGGCCACTGGAAATCCAGCTAGGTCAGCGCCATCTGGCTACCTTATTGCAATTTCTTTGTGCTTGCTGTTCTTGATTTGTGTCCTGCAGCATTGGCAACCTTCTCTTCATACCCCCATTTTATTTATACGCAGGAGTTGGACAAAATAATGGAGACACTATAATTGCATATATTTTTATTAATTTCTCGATTTTTATACCAACAATCCTATTTGGAATTGCCTCGTACCAAGCAGGACTACCGTGTTGGTCCGAATAAGACCCAACCACAAAATAAGCCCAAGCATGATTTTTCAGGGCACTCGTAATATAAGACCTAGTCACCTAACCCAAAAATAAACCCCAGTTATGAACGCAATTATGATGGTCCGAATAAGAGCGACCAAAAATTGGAAACTACAATTTTTGATCGTTTTTGTGTGGATCATCCTTCGGTTAACTCAGCATTTTCGTATATGAATAAATGCATAAATGCAGATTGATGTACATGAATAAAGATACAATAGGCACAAGAAGTATAGAAACTGTGTAATAATTGCTGTTTACGAGTAAACCAAATGATGCGCGTGTGATGTGTCATCATGTGTGCAATGATGATGTGCATGTTTCAAAGTACATATATATAAGCTATAACGTTACATTACATATTTAACAAATGCAAATAATTGCGAAAAAATGGTAAGCTTTTTTTCCAAAGTTGTTTTTACCAAACGGAGCACACGTTTCAAAGTACATACATGTACAGTATAGAAAGGCTGAAACGTTTACATTACATATTTAACAATTGCAAATAATAATTGCAAAAAATAGTAAGTTTTTTTTTCTTTTTTTTTTAAAAAAAAACCCCTTAAAAGTTCTTACTTTATTTGCAAATGTTTTTTACGGCTAACTGAACAGTAATTAGTATGCTGTTTTCATACTTTCGTGCCTACTAGACTGTTTGTTGTATGTGAAAAAATGAGACGTCCCCTGAAAATTAGCCCATTTTTGGAGCAAAATTTATATAAGACCCGGTCTATTATTTTGGGGAAACACGATCCTTCATCCACTAATTCCTTAACTGATACGTGATTGTGTTTTATTGTTGCTGCTCAAGTGGATTATCCGCTACCATTTTAATGTCGGTCAGTGCGGCCAGATGATGACGTCATGGGCACTCAAAATGTCCCCCTCGGCGCATATTTCCGGCATCGTGCACCTAAAGTGAAATGAAAACAATGTTTCCCCGCGAGTGGGGTGACCGCTAAATTTTAACAGACCCTAATAGGTGCCTGAGGTCAAACTGTTTTCTCATCGCGCATGAACCGGAAATATTTGAAATGCCTTTAGCGAATTCCAATAGTAAATGGCGGAAGAGCCCAACCGGGAAATGGGCACAGACTGCATTTCGGGGAGTTATAAGTTGGGGTTCAGTAGCTGCTCGAATTTAGCTCGCCGTCAATTAAATTGCATGGT
Source organism: Cylindroiulus punctatus (assembly GCA_034695085.1). Taxonomy (NCBI): domain Eukaryota; kingdom Metazoa; phylum Arthropoda; class Diplopoda; order Julida; family Julidae; genus Cylindroiulus; species Cylindroiulus punctatus. The sequence goes on along the minus strand of JAQFYZ010000739.1, from coordinate 13,888 downwards.
TAAGGCCCATTGAAAGTGATTTTTTTGCAATTGAATTTTGATAATTTTGGACAGACATAATTTCAAATGAAACTAAATGTTTTAATTCAAAGTTTATGTTGATAGTATAAGTTCCTGCGCTATACAAAATAAAAAGACATTTCGTTTTTAGAATTTTTCTAGATATTTTTTATTTTGCCAACGCCAGTAAATCTCTTATACTCTCATTCAGGTGGCAGATGCTGCCATCTATCGCCCATAAAGCAAAATGAAGAGGTCAACCATAGAACTATCGTTTTTATTAATATCATATACATTTACATAAGTTGTCAAGAGTACATCCCAAAAAACGCAAATCCCTGTTAATGTTTACAAAAAAATGTTTTAATATGTTGATTAGGAAACGAGAAATTGTTTCTGGAAATTTTATGCAGGGTGTCTCCAAAGTCACAACTCACTTTCAATGGGCCTTAAGGTACATGTACATGTACATGTACACTGTATAGTTGAATCGTTGTCACTTTCAGTGCATCATCAAAGTGCAAGATGATCATAAAAATTTTTAACTTATTTTTGCAACGTTCATTACAAAAATCATATTAATTCAACCTATACAAGCCAATAGTCAAGTACTATCCCCCACCACATGACACAGGTACTGACTGTGGGTTTAACAAATTGAATTGAATGATATGAAAAACTGCTTAACTTTTTTTAAACACATTTTGGCTATTATTAAAAAAAAATAATTTTTGTAATGGGATTATAGGGCTTTTTGATGCAATGTGACGTAACACGATGATAGGCCCCTTATGTGTTAAATTAGCCTTGACCATGAGGAATTCCTTGTCAGTGGGGGTGCTGCATGCAACGAGGAATTGTAGATGGCGTGAACAAATCAATGGCCAAAATACGAGCGATTGTTGCGCACGATTGCATTTTTTGCACAAACAGAGCCAACCAACAACAATCGGCCATTTATACGCGAGAAAGATAAAAAGCTTTATTTTCGCCTTGTTTTTCTCCCATTTTCTACCCCTCGAAATTTCCACGCCTGTCACCAGGCTCGATTGTTGCCGCCACTGACTTTTTCAAACGGATTTCTACAAATTTCGCTCGACAATGGCCCGGCCAACAATGAGGGGGCACAATGAGGACGCTTTGTATACGAAAAAGTATTTGCCCAAAAATGCATGCATGCCCTCGCATAGCGCCGGACGACTTACATGTAGATATCTCCTTTACCCCCACCCAAAAAAAAGCTGCTTTTCCGGCCGGAATTCGAGGGGATTTCGAATTTCGGGAAAATGTTTGTGAAAATAAATGGTCATAAATCAATTTCAATGTCACTGGTTTTCGGTTTGCAATGCACAGACCAATGTTTCGGGTTGGGCCAAAATTAAGGCCCATTGAAAGTGCGTTGTGAAACACCCTGCATAAAATTTTCAGAAACAGTTTCTCCTTTACTAATCAACATATGAAAATAATTTTTGTGTTAACATTAACAGGGACTTGCGTTTTTTTGGATGTGCTCTTGACAACTTATGGAAATGTACTGTATATGATATTAATAAAAACGATAATTCTATGGTTGACCATTTTTATTTTGCTTTATGGACGATAGATGGCAGCACCTGCCATCTGAATGAGAGTATAAGAGATTTACTGTCGTTGGCAAAATAAAGAATATCTGGAAAAATTCTAAATACGAAATGTCTTTTCATTTTATATAGCGCAGGAACTTACCATCAATATAAACTTTGAATTTAAACATTTAGTTTCATTTGAAATTATCATATCTGTCCAAAATTATCAAAATTAATAGCAAAAAATCTATTTCTAATTGGCCTTTAATGACGTCATTCATCCCACTTGCCATTATCATTATGGTTTTCGAAGTGGGCTATAGTGGGTAGATACATGTAGGTGGTCAGTGGTTACAGAGCATAAGAGTAGATGTCAGGTTGAAGGTCACATCATTGTACTAATAGGTGTGCTAACAAACCTAAAAAACATGATATAATGTTCAGTTGTGGTGCATGCATCTGATCACATCAACTCCAGATTAAAAATTATGTGCAGTATTATGTTTGCAAACATCTACATTTACACTAAAACAACTTGGTCAAATTCACTAAACAATGGTCGTTCGCTGACCAAGCAAAAAATTTAAAAAAATTTAAATTGTATTCCAATTATGTTTGCATTTTCACCTACTGCCAAGCACCCATAAATGTACAGGGTGCCCAAAAGTCTGAAACCTTCACATTGCCACTACATAGGGAGTGATGGCAATCAAAAGTGCATGGGACGATAATTCCAATCATCAGATTCCTCAAATGTTTATCTGGACACGGTGTTTATTCGTTGATGGGACCTCGTTAGGCGGGGTAGGCTAAGTTTCGATCAATGACCAAGTTTAATTCGTCATGGGGAGGGAAGAAAAGCAACTTTTTTCGCATGCGGTTTGAAAAATCACTATATAAGCTTCAATTTATTTTAAGTTATTTTGAATTTGATGAATTGCCCCTGCATGTTGCGGTCGAAAGGAGCTTCGCTCGAATGCTCGTCAATACAACCTGTTGTGCCTGATGGGTCAGTGGGCTCACAGACACAGACACGGACGCATTATTAGTATTCCAGCCTCTCAAAATGGCGCGCCTGCTAATGGCATGCTCGAGGATTTGACACGCTTTAATGATTTTCAATTTGCCCCACAATTCCCGAATGCAAATGACGGAATCAGGGGGCATGACCCGTCTCCCTGCCATGTTTTTAGGAGAGCAGACGCTTAATTTATTCGATCGCCACGCATTAATGAGGATTTCGAAGAATTACTCGAGCGCCATCTGGTTGTGGATATTACGAGCTTTGTAGACACCCTGTAAGGTTCTGGAATCAAACATTGGCTCAGTTGATGACGGTGCTATGATCGTCCATGAAATGTTAACTACATGTATTTTTGATGATGTAATATTTGACCACCCCTTCGCTTATATTGATGACGTCATGGGTTAGCTGACGAATGTTTTCTGAACTGACCCTGTGAATCCGTTGGCACCCACAGGCAATGTAAATCACTTAAAAAAATTCCAAAAATTAGTAAATATTTTTTTAAATAATAATAATAAATAACTCAAAGTTATAATTGTAAAACTCATAACAATCAATATGGAAGTTCATTAAAAAATATTTGCATATGGGACGTCCGAGTAATACTCGGTCATAACAGCATTTGATATTCAGATGACCAATACTTTATGAGCTATCTTTGTGAGCAAGTGCATCATTTATTTGTTGAATTTGCCAGACAGTTCAAAGTAAATGCATTTTCCTTGACGTTTCCGAGGTTAATCTAGTTACCATGACATTTCCAAGTTTTAAACAAATTTTCCTGACCACCAACCACTGAAAATGCAAAAATTTGACGTGATGTCCCAATCTACAAAACGCTATGTTTATTGCCCCGGTATGCGGTATAAACAGGAGATACACTTTTTATAAGTTAACAACAAAGTTAATTTTTTTTGAAATGACAGTTGCATTTATTTCTCCCACAAAATTACTTGTCATCTCTTATCTCCAACTATGCCTGTGTAAAATGCATTTTTGATTTGTTGAATTTGCCTGACCCTTTAAAGGTAATCAATTTCCCTGACTTTTCCAGGCCTTGCTAAGTATCATTAAGTAACGAAACCAGCTATAGACCTGGGTAAAATGCATTTTGATTTGTTGAATTTACCTGACTTTCAAGGTAAAATCATTTCCCTGACTTTTCCAGGCCTTGCCAGGCCCAGCTAAGTATCATTAAGTAGCGAAACCAGCTAGACCTGCGTTAAATGCATTTTCGATTTGTTGAATTTGCCTAATTTTCAAGGTAAATCCATTTCCCTGACTTTTCCAGGCCTTTCCATATGCAATTGATATCCCGGTTTTCCAGCCAACAGCTTCTGATAATAGGGTTGCTCAACCCATTTCGATGCACAAACGATGAATTTGGAAGCAGTTTACACGTGTACATGTAGTCAAGAAACAACCACTTGTTTGTTAACCAATGCATGGCTCGCTTTACAGCCCTGGAGCGAAAACGAGCGAAGGCTGCTTTGGAAATTTTCCGTTTCAATTTCGTTTCACTCAGCATTGGATGCCTGGCTTTTAATTGGCGACCAATCAAATTCGAGTGTGGCATTCGAAATGTGGCCCTCCCATGGGCGCAACATGGCGGCGCCTGGGCCGCCCCACCCCCCTCAGGATGACACCCTCGTTCCAACAGTCCGGTAAATTGAAATAAAAATATGTGCTTGACCATATTTAAATTGACCCCTGCAACAGCCCCATATCCAGAACGTTAACTCTGATGATGGGAAAAACAAAAGATAAAATTGAAATCGAGCATGAGCTGCTTCCCTTCTGCCTCCGTCGAGGTCATTGCATGAGACATAAAAAATTCGAAAATGAACGGTTGCAGAAACGACCGTTATTTTTAACGGTCGTTTCTTCACCCGCACCTTGACTTCGTAGGCGTCGTTAATTCGCCCATTTGAATACATTGTATTTTCGGCCGTTAATGCAGTGCATTTGAGCGAATTCGTAGTGGATGCAGCTCGTGGATGGACGTGCATCACAGTGGATGAAACTGACCAGTGGTCAGAGGTCACGATTGGACCTGGTTTGGAAATGAACGTGTAAAATGGACTGATCGTTGACTTGGGCTATCCCGACCAGCATTTTTGGAGCGAAATGCTCGTGGTGAGTTTCATTTTTAAGTTGTTGGAAATCATCCTAGAGTGTAAATGCATGCAGCTGAAATGTACATTGTTGACTGCAAACCTGGAAAATACATACATGTATGGTCAATATGGAAATGTTAGGGAGTTTTGTGTTGAACCTGGACAGATCAGGGATTTTATTAAGCCTTAAAATCTGGAAAACTGAGGGAATTTCAATTGGAATTTATTCGTTTTTATTCATGGTATATATGGAAATGTCAGAGTTTCACATTGAACCTGGAAAGCTCGGGGAATTTATAAAACCTGAAAATCTGGAAAACTCGGGAATTTCAATTGGAATCAGAATCAATTCATGTTTATTCATTGTAATGGAAATGTCAGGGAATTTCATATTGAACCGGGAAAACCTTGAAAGCTGAGGGAATTTATAAAACCTGAAAATCTGGAAAACCTGGAAAGCTCAGGGAATTTATAAAACCTGAAAATCTAAAAAACTCGGAATTTCAATTGGAATCGGAATTTATTCATTTTTATTCATTGTATGGAATCGTCAGGGAGTTTGATATTGAACCTGAAAAACATGGGAAGCGTAGGGAATTTTAGAAATCTGAAAATATGGAAAACTCAAGGAGTTTCATACTGGTATTAAGCCTGAAAAATCTAGACACAGGAAATTTCAATTGGAATCAGAAACGTTGCATTTTTATTCCATATGTCAGAAGTGTCAGGGAGTTTATATTGAACCTGGAAAGTTTATGGAATTTTTAAAACCCGAAAATCTGAAAAACTCTGGGAATTTTATACCGGTATATTCAGTCTGGAAAACTTATAGAATCACATGCAGGGGAATCGGAAATGTTTGATTTTTAATCATTACATTTATTGAAATTCGTAAAAATCAGTGTAAATGATTGACCTAATACGCAATTCCATTAATAATTCCTAAATTCCAATTGAGATTTGCTTGTGCTTTTTTTTTATCTTAAATTTGGTAAATACGACAAGTGCTCGACCTGTAGATAAGGCAAGTTTCATCATCAAAATTCAATATTTGTTTGAGACAGGAATAAATGAGAATGTGATTCTGGACAACTCAACGATAACATAACAGTAAATGAAATTGAGGAACATAGCCAAACCAATTTCATAGGCCTATCTGAGCTTGTACATGTACATGTACATGTAGTTCATGCTCTTCTGCCTATGAATGTTGGGGCCCATTCAAAGATGCATGGTTTTGAAATCAAAACTATTCGAGTAATTCGTGCTTAATTTTGCTTTATAGATTTTGAGAAAGAACTGCATGAGGCCCTTTGAGTAAGACCGAGGACCATGGTAAGGCGTGTCCTAATGCAGTGACATCTTTTGACGGAAATAATGGAAAACTACGCGCGTAAATTAACAAATGACGGATCCCTAACCATGTTTCGGGTATTTTGAAAAGGTATATGAACTACAATAACTAAAGGAAATCAATTATATAGCACGATTTAGAAAATAAGCAAAGTAGCATTTCATTTAGCATTTCATTTCGCTGCAGTTGCACTGTCGAAGTCTGCTGCCATAAAAGGAAAGCTATGGAAATCATATTTGGAGAAAAATTCAATCGATTTTTGGCGTTGAAATGACTCATTAAAATTCTTTAAATATTCATATAATGATTCACATTCTAGTTTTTCAGACTTGGTGTTTCAAAATTTCAAAACTACATGCATATGCATAATATGGGCCTGAGCAACTAAATTTGAATTGCAGTATCAAGTAAGCCGCAAAAAATTCACGTGTGAAATGAGCAAATTTGAGTTAATTATGTATGTGAATTCTATTTTAATTATTCTAATTTAGAGTTTTGATTTAGAGTTCGATATTTGCAAACAAAATATATTTAAAGTAATTTAATTTAATTTCTTCGCGGATTAAACTGTGGGTGTTCACGAATTAAAACCAAGTTGAGGTTAATATTCGGCTTAGGGTATTTAAAAAACGGTATATAAACTAAAATAACTATACAAGTAATAGAAGTTTGGTGCATGGGGCACCCTTGATGGGCCAGATCCTATCAAAACAAAGAAACGTCAGAAAATAAAAACATGGCAAGTTTCACTTTCAATTGGCTGTATAGGCCAATGTCGTTCATGTGTGGTCCTTGAAGATGTAGGAGGGTTTGACCCCGTTATATAAATTGTCTTCACAATGGAACCAAGCTGTTGCCTGGTGTCAACACCATAATGGCCGCCATTTTTCTTTTTTCCAACGTGCATGTGGTGTGGTCACCGTGGTGGCGATGGTGGAATTATGCGGTTTTAGAACGACTTTTACGCATGTACAAAGGACCCTTGCTGCCACCCCTATGCATGGTACTAAAATGGTGGCTCAGTGAGGTCCTAAAATTGATGGGACATTACGAGTTTTTTTGGCAGGTGACGCCCCCTGGGGTTTTAGTTTGTAATCCAGGGGTCAGAACTTGTTTGAAAATGGTGCATCAGGGGCACCATCTAAAAAAAAACCAAAGAAAAACCATGGGCATCTTAAACCATATACATGGGTTATCCCCCAGTTAAATGTGAAAATAATTTCCAATTGACCGTCAATAAAAACTTTCTGTATTGTTTTTTTTTAAAATTTTTTATTTTTTCAACTAATAAGCTAGAGTATGTACTGTAAGCATATTTTGACCTGTCAATCTGTCAAGAATTGTTTGATAATAAGCAAAACATGGGTCTTGTCTTATGCATGAGCTTCTTAAATCATATCATGGGTTATCCCTCCAGTTTTTGTGAAAAATAATTTCTTATTGACCGTCGATAAAAACTTTCTGTAATTTTTTCCAACTAATAAGCTAGAGTATGTAAGCATATTTTGACCTGTTAAGCATTGTCTGAAAACAAACAAATCTGGGTATTGTGTTATGCATGGGCTTCTTAAACCATATCATGGGTTATCCCTCTAGTTATACGTGAAAAATTATTACCAATAACATTTATTTTTCAAAAAATTAGCCAGAAAATGTAAGCATGTTTTGTCCTGTCAAGAAACGTTGTTTTGATTTCAGCATATTAGCTCGAACCACATGTGTGCTAATTGATTCCCAATGCGTTTCAATGGGATTAATAATATTAGTCTCGATTGAAGGTGAAGCCTGAGGTCAAAATTCGAATCGTTGCGTGACGTAATTTATGGACGGTCTCATAAGCTTTGGAAAATTGGTCGGTTTTCTCTAAACTGCGCAACTTATTTGTCGATATTGGGATGCATGTTTGGGTAACCATTTACGATGGGGTTAAAATTAGGCTTTTTCGCTGGGCCGCCGACATCAAAGGCACAAATGAGGCATATCTGAAGCCTTTTGCCGACTAATTAGACATCGGCAGGATTACAAATTTGTTGATCAGCTTTCGAGCGAAGAATTTTAATCTTCGTCCATTGTCTTACACCGCAAATGCTCGCTGGGAATTTTATCAGTCACTGCCCGTGCTTTTTTGATTTTTAATCGTAATATGGCCTGCCTGTCACGCACGTCCATTGCACCGCATTTACATGATCTATAAACGTATGCATCAGTTGGTTAAAGCGCAGCTATTGTATATACAGTGTATGCCCACTTTTTTTCAAACTGTTAAAATTCGTTTCCTCTTTACGTAAAACTCAGATTGTTTTAGTATTTTTGTGGCCTGATTTGAGTATGATAATTGTATGTATTATTTTTACTGTTTTCAATAAAACTATACAATTTGCATCTTCATGCAGAAGATCATTTCCAATTTCCTGCATCCAGCGATTGGACCTACTGGACATAATATGTTAGTGCTCCAACCAGAGTTATATATGTATAGAGTAATACCATTGTGAAAAGGACATACACGGTGTGTGCACCATTGCATCAGTACATAGCAGTTGAAGTTATATTCAGTCTTAGTTTCTGCATGTTATATTACTATTCAGGTCCACTTCAAACCCTATTTTGCCCAAAACGTAACATGCAATACGTGTACTTTCAACATATATATTTGTAATGTATAATTCAATTTCATTCTGAAGTAATATAGGTTTTTAACTTGATGTCGTTATTTACGCCGATGAAACACCAATGTTAAAACAATACAATTAGTGTAGGTATACACAGAACATGCACTGTTGCTATAAGTGGTATCTTTAGGGGCATGTACATTGTGTATGGTAACTCTGTAGGGATTCTCGCAACACTTATAGGGGTGCTTTCTTTCTATTGTTGGATCTAGCTCATCTGTCAGTCAAGTTAAATGTCCATCTCGGTGTAATACGATATATCTTGATTTAATAAGTGCCCTTTATAAAAATCCATTTGTAGCCATGCAGAGTTGTTTGCTCGCATGGATTCGAATGCTGGTTAGGGTAAAATGTCCATGTAATCTCGATATGACCATAGTGATGCCTGACACAGTGTATGTAAATTGACCCTTTGCTTTCCAGTTCGTTAAGGTTACTCGCCCCTTATACAGATCATGTTGCGTAAAGCCTTTTGGGGTCAATTGGGGGCGAAATGCATTGTCCTAAAATTTAACACAGATGTTAAATACCTTTCTTGGTGACTTCAGTTTGACCACTTAAGTTGAGTGCACATTATTAGTACAATACATATTATTTGAGTTGATCCGTATGAAATGCATGCTATTGTCATTGTTTTCGTACACGTGTTTTTCATATGTGTAAAGTGCTATCCTCATTACAAAAGTGAATTTAAAAATCTGTTAGTCCAAAGGAATACATTTTGGAAAAAATGGAAATGAAGTTTTGTTTCATATATCTGAGTGACAGCTATGGAGTGTTAGCGGGTGGCATTGCAATCACTAAAATCGGAATTGCATCTACATGAAAATCAGTGTGGGAATCAATTTATTTTGGAAATTGAGCTTAACGATGGGAGGTGATTTGGTATCATGATAGACTGCACCAAAAAAACACATTGCAATCACTCCATGTGAACCAAAAGTTACTAAACAACGAAATAAAAAACTGTTGGAATCCATTGCTTTTTTCCAAAACTTGGACCTTGTAATTCTTAAGTTTTTTTTATATTTTTGATGCATTGAGGATAGGTTGTTATAAGTGAAGTGGAGAAGCTAGGTAAGTTATCGAAGCATTATAAAGATACTTTGCGCGATTACATCTTGCATTCAAATAAATATCGAGTCTTATATGAAAGCAATACTATGTGGAATGCTGCGCTGGGAAAATAATGTACATGTAAACGCACATGCAGGTAAGAAATAAGGGCGTTTTTCACCCTTCGGTGTGAAGACTGACCAGTGAACTGCGGGGTCAGTTAAACGGTGTTGCCAATTTCGATGCCTATTATCCCCCCTAATTGCTGGTCATCTGGGTGTTTGCTTGAGCTTGCACTTATATATCACTGGTCAAGTGGTCAGTGGTCACTTAGCTCGCGCCGTGCACGTGCTACCAATCGCCCCCTGAGAGTACAACACACCATTCTCACCCTTCTAAAATGTGTTTGAAAAAGGGCTTTTAAAATCATTTTTGGAGTCCATTTGTCCAGTTTGCACAGTCGGTGCATTTGCAGACAAGCTTTACTCTTTCCAAAGTGACTGTGGTGAGATGAATGCATCGATATAAGTGATATTTTCTTTTAGAATTGCAAAAAATATTTCTTTCATATGACTTTAATGCAATCCATGTTTTAAAACACTGATATTGTATGTCCACTTTTTCTCATTGTTGAGAATCGCCTATAGTAAAAATTTCGTCTCCTCATAAGTGTGCTTCATCATCTCACGAAAAAATGTATACAGTACATGCACACTGTGAGGATCCCTGGATATGGCATTTAACGCCATATCCTGAGCGAGGAGGATTCAATTTATGGTTTATTAGGTGTAGTTAATATTTAGGGTCATATTATATATAAATCTCGCGTTTTATGGGCGGAAAAAGGCTGTTCATATAACTATGAGAGCGTGCCAGATATACGAATATGCTCACGTTTTGGTGTATATAGGACTAATAAAACGTTTAAAGCAATGTAAAGTGGATATGGAATACCCTGGCTTCATGCCCTTATAAAATCATCAACTCATTGTCTGATTCCAGGATGGTCGTAAATCTTAATTTATAAAATTCTACATAATGGAAATCTGTGCCTGTATAATAGGGACACACAATACACATTAGAGCTAAAACTTTAGCAGGAAATTGAATTGTTTCTAATCAACAAGATGAAGCTTCATACAGCTTCAAAGATATTTTGTGAAAAAGACTGTATATTAATGTTATATGTTAAATTTTCAAAATTATGTGTTGAACAATCAAATGAAAATAAATGAAAAAGTCAGTGGGTACACGTTAGTACTGCATGCACATGAAAGTTGTTTTTATTAAAAGAATTTCAACTTTTACCAGAATCAACAGCTTTTTCGGAAAATTCTCAGGTAATTTGAACCTACGAACATTGAGTCTACTTGAGGATACCCACAGATTGTATGGTTATAACTAACTGATGGAAAAATATATAGTTTTAACTATACCATCGTATAGTATAATTACACCATTACATCGTATAAGATGCCTGGACTCTTTTTTTGTGGAAAATTACTTAATTTCCCCAACTTAAAATGCAAATTAAAGCTGGAACGATTCAATGAACTTAGGGTGCGTGTTAAGCTTAGCATTAATTGAAAAGCCTTTGATGTCCATAAGGGGTTGTTGCTTTCGGACTCTTCTGTTTTTTTTTCGGAGAGGTTTGTTGTTCAAAATCTCTCAACCGTTACTGAACCTTGGTCTTGATGAGAAAAGTGGATTAAATGCTGCAGGGTGCAACTTTCTCCTAATCAGCGGGTGGTTCGATTTCTTTTCTGCTCTTTTTTCTTAATGAAATGGCAGGCCTGTAAAAACAATGAAACTGAGTATTACAACAATGCACCGTTTTCGTTTTGAACTTTTGTTAACCCCATGCATGCAAAAGTAACACGAGTTCACTTCGTAAACGCCAACTTTTATATCGTTAAATCTTGAATATAATTTATTCTTAAAATTGAACATTTGTTCGTGTTTTGTTATATGTTCAGAAGCCCTAATAATTATGCATGCAGTCTGCGCAGAGTGTGTGTAAAGTCATTGTGACCAACCTGCAGGAAAACCTGAAAAATCCAAGGGAATTCAAGTCACCTAAAACCAAGCAAGTTCAAGTCGCATGCATTAGCATGTAAACAGGCTTAACTTCAGATGAGGCCGAATCTGAATCCAGATGCAGCAAAGCTCACCCATACGTGGTGTTTTGCAACATGGCACCACCTGCATGCATGGTAAAGACTTTAAAGTCACATCGTGTTAAACCTACATGTACTGTACATGTGTTACTTGGTGCGAGGGCACATCATTTAAGTTGAGGACAACTTGCATATAAACAGTGATTTATTTGCTCCAAACCAATTTTTAGAAAAAAGAACGAAAAATATCTATAGTAGAAATACGAACTGATGGAACTGAAGACCAGCCAATCAGAGAGGTGTCTCTTATCGATTAGAGATTCCTGGTTTTTAGTTGTTGAAAGGAAAATGGCTAACGCCTCGAGCTGAAGCGCCTCCAATGTATTTTTTTTTATTGAGCTCCTTCCTCTCACCAGTGGCGCTGTATGCGAAATACTGGACTTAGTAATCGCAAACTGTCGATTGGATTCTATTGGTCGGCGCTTTCAGCCCAGTTCCATCTCTTCGTAGTTCTACTATAGCATGACTGCTTAAAATTACATGTATATATGTTGTCAATATGTTATAATAATTAAAGCATTCAACCGAACAACGTTGTAACCGACAATTTTGACAGGAAAGGTATTATAAGGTGGAAATGGGTTTAAATCAACATTTGCTATAAGATAGGCTGGATAATGTATGTTTAGCCAGAGATAGCACCACATTGTTGCTTAAGGCTGTTTCAAAGGGTATGCTTATTTTGATTTTCTCTGATATTTATTTTTTATTAATAAACGACAATTTAAGACTTTAATTCATAATGTTGCTGCTCACAAATTCGACATGGTAAAAATTTCAGCGTTTGTGTTAATGTTAAATCCCAAATTGTATATAGGATTTTTTACATGGTATAGGCACATCCTTTCAAATAGCCTTAAAATGTGCGTTTGTATGGACTCTTTAATGTAAGAGAACCGGTTATTTTTGCGGGTAACAACGTTGTTGCAGATGAGGATATACATGTACATGTATGAGCCCGAAAAAAAACATTAGTGAAAAACATGGCATTCTTCGTATGAAGTTAGCTCCATGAGCAAGATCCATTGTCATCTGAAATCGTTTTTTGGATTTTCTTCCAATTCGTCCCAAAATCAGCCCTATGCTCAACCCACGTCCACTCTTCATTGTTACCGAAAACGTTCTCCCCAGTAACGTCCCTGCTACCGTATGCAGTGTGTACAACAGTATGTGGTTTCCCCCTCCCTATGCAAGTGAGTAAGTAGTCTGGTAGTAAACGCGTGCCTCCTCTTTATTTTTAGCATTTGGCTGCTGCTCCCTGACACGAGTCCTCCCTATAGGCCTACTCACGCATTGTCATAACGCACCCCGTCCGGCCGTCCCCCTCGCCCAGTCACGCCGAATTTGCATACGTACAGGGTGGCCTTTCGAGCTATGTGTCTGCATTTATTCGACAATGGGGCTTTGAATAGTCAGGGAAAGGTGATTTATTTTGAAGAAGTATAAGGGAAATGCAACGTAGAGATGATTTTTATTAACGCTGTCCGTTTGAAAGTGAAACGGTTACAGCTAACACCAGTGTAACACTAAAATGTTTGGGCTCATGCATTCTCATCCGCAACAACGTTGTAAATCACATAAAAGAAATCGAATTTCACAGGAGAGCAAAAATAACCAGTTTATTTCCTTACATTAGTATGTTAAAAACGCACCTTTTGCAACAATGCAACAGTGCACGTGTTGTTACATTGGTTACATGTGGTTACAAGGGGGGAGGGGATGAACTTGGTGTTTACTGTAATCAGGAAACATTCAGTTTGGACAAAGTAGGCACATTATCAGCAAAATTTTGTGTCAACTAATTTGTAATTAATTTCTTTAAAATTATCAAATTCAGATGCAAATAATGGTGCCTGCACACTTGTAATTTTTGCCCACGTTCGGAGATAATTTTTTCTTCTTATGGAGGTTTTTGCCCAA
>JAQFYZ010000738.1:0-33963 GCA_034695085.1 Cylindroiulus punctatus | reverse complement strand
ACATTCTCATGATGTTTTAACGTAATGGTCGTTGCAAGAATATGCTCTTCTTATGACATAAAAATGTTTCATGGGTATATACCCTAAAGTCAGGTTGTCCCACAAAGCTGGATGGTTGGCAGTGATTGCCCCTCACAGGGGCAGTATTTTTAGGTCGATTTAGGTTAGATAAGGTTACATGTAGATTTGGTTATATTAATTACTTGACGTAACCAAAAAAACAGCAAAACAAATAATCGATACAAACACATGATCGATAAAACGAAAAAAAAGATAAAAATGATAAATTCTGATAGACAAGGCACGTGTCGTTCTAGCCTGCTAGACATATAATGTCAGGAATCTACATGTAAATATTTCACGCACATTAAAACTGGAAAATTACCACAATATTACCCAGTTATACTATACAATATAAACCATTCTCATAATGTCCGTTCAAATTGAATCCACTTTTTGGAGATAAATGCAGCACTCATTAACGTGAATTAGTACAGTACACGTACATCAATAACTACTAAACATTTCAACGGCGCAACAATGCCGTTAATTCGATTAGTGAATTCAGTCACTCGAAGCTTAAGGACAACTTAAAAATTTCGCATGTCTAACTCCATGTTCATTCCGGAGCACCCGTTGCGTGAATAGCTCAATTGTTAAGTGGTCCTTAACTATGACTGTAGCGATCTTTTTCAGTGACCATTATCCTTCGAGTCTTCGTCCGTATTCGAAAATTAAACGAATGGCTTTCAAGCAATTTAAGTGCTACTTAATAATTAAGCGACCTATCCGTAAATCGAATTAAAGTGAGTCCTCGCTTAACGTCGTTGGTAGGTTTCTGAAAACCACGACGTTAATTAATGCTGAACAGAATTAAACTTTTAGTGTTGAAACAATTGTATACTACACCTATACAAATAAGATAAAATATTTAATGTCTGATGCAGCATGAGATTTAATGTTAGTAGTTGGTGAAGACTGAACTTGGTAAACATTTTGTATTTTGTGAAGCTTCATCAAAATGCAAAAAGGTGCATATTTTTCATTATCTAAAGTATAGAGTGAATGACCATTTATTGGAAGGTTCAATTTGAAGCCAATTTTTTAAAATGACTTCTCGCCATGATAATGACGTCAAACACGCGATGCGACGAGGCGGTTTCATACGTTTTCACACGCTAACTAGCTGTAAACTTTAATCCGAAAACATGTTTGAAACTACGAGCCGAATGAGGCAATTTGCAATAATTCACTCGAAATTACGGGCAGGGCGTTCAGTTGTGAAATGAACACGAAATTCAGGAAACTTCATCATCTCATTAACCGGTGACACATGCTCAGCACTACTGACGTTATGACACGTACGAATGCGTCATTAGCACTAATGAAAAAGAAAGGCCCGTAACAACTGTTTTTTCTGCCAAGTTGAAATTTACAAAACACTTCACAATAGCAGAAGCCGCATTATTCACCATGGAAAACAAGAGTAGAGTTATTTTCATGCCCGGAGTAATTCACTTTCACGTTAATTAGCAGTTGCATTTATTACGGTGCGTAAGACACGTGTACGTGGAATCCCATAAGGAACGAAGCTTAAGGGCGTATGAAGTGCCCTTCAACAACCTAGCAACCAGAGATGCTTCGGATTCCCCTTATCTCCTCAAATTAATTAATGATGCTGCAGTCGACTTCTTATTCGCTTTCACCGAAGATGGAAAATATTGATATGAAGAAGATAAAATTCGCTCAGAGTTCATTTCCATTTCCCTTGAGGCAGAACTGGTACGAAAGCATGAAAAACTTACAAAAATACCAGTAACACACAGTTGACATGTTATAAAGTGGGTCAAATACTCCCCTCACTTAGGCAAACTAATGTTTATAGTATATGAAGCTAAAATCTGAATTCTTGATACAAAACCTCGGTTATTATATCGATGGTTTACTGCACAGTTATTGTTAAGTCTACGTAAATTGTGCAAAATCACGTATGAAAGATTTCATTTCCACTTCACGGAAAACCCTTGTTTCAATAATGATTGGAATCATTTATACTGCATTATCATTACTGACCAGATCCAGATGCAGTCTGTAAAGCACCTGATTATGAATCACGATAAACATAGAGTAACTCTGTTTGAGATATCTTCAATCAAACAACCTCATGCTCATTCTAAAATCTATTATTCTATTATTCTATTAAAATCTATTAAGTCAAGGAAGGTAAATGTATATATACAGGTTTAAATGCTTGTGACTTGCTTATGTAAGTTATCATAGCGTCTGTAACAGCAAGTTAACATGAGTTGGCCTTCTTTGCAAGAATTCCGCTATATCACAATGCATTGCTACGCATCAGGAAAATATGTATGTTACTGTAAGTATTCCATATACTTCACAAGAAATGTTTAATGGGCTTTCTAGTTGAGTTTCATCGCCATAAAACAACAAGCACCTGCTAGTCAATTATCAAAACAAGCTAAGAAACCTTTTCAAGTTCATAATTTTAAAACAATTCTGCTGCGATATAAGGGCAAATCTGGGCTTTATAGTTTATAATTAAGTTTGTTATAATTATTACGGTATATATTGAATAAACGATGGGCAATATGAGCCAAAATACACGGAGGGCCCATAACATATTTTTTTTAACTTTCTCTACGTGGAAACCACTTTCAAAATTACATTCTTTGAGATGAATATACCGCAGGAAATGCATATTATAATATTATGTATAAGATGTAATCCGACTGCCTATGGCAACGAATGCCGTATCCCTTACATAATACAAATTTCAATTAAAGAAGCAACAATGTCTAGATGCCATTCCAAAAATGCATTTCAGCTAAGGAAATGGCAACTTCATGCCGACTTTATATTAAAATGCAATACCTAATCGATTTTTCTTATAATATTACGCACGATAACCTTCCTTCAGTTATATTTATAAAATAACAAAACATGCTTACAATGAAACCTGATATATAGGGTACATATTAGTACTGTCCCTGCTCGTGGATTAGCAGTGATTGTTCGATGGCAAGGGGTCACGATTTCTATTATTCCGTTCCATCAAAAACAAGAGCAAAAACCTGCTCACCCTTAGCATGGGCAATCACAGGAAGCTAAATAGAGATATCATATCTACAGGTAATATTTTGATGTTAGGGCAGTTTTAGAAAAAAAAATGAAAAGGATAAATTGCGGTTTATGCGCACATTTAAGGCATATGGCATATGGCATGTTCCGAAATTTATAATTTTTTTAAAATTTTTTTTTAAATAACATTTTTCCAACGTTTTACAATGTAGGCTCCACGTAATAGGGCTAATGTGGCCAACCAAAAAGATTCAGTGACAAATATGGCACTCATATTCTTCACTAAATGAATTCAGTGAATTGAAATGTTAATTTAAACATTCCAGTACGTGTTTTGGGAGTAATTAAGCGCAACCACTTTACACTCGAGCTGAATTGAAAGCAGATTAAACGGAGCTGTTGTGAGGTATGGGCTCACTGGCAATTACTGTATATGAACGAGCGTATGAAGTTTGATTCTTATTGTTGTTCACGCCATATACCGTCGCAGTTGAAAATTAATGAACATAGGAATCGAGGCTTATATTCATTTTTCATTTACAGCTTTTAGCATTCGCTTAAATCCTAGCCTTGCACGCCACCGTGATAAATTTCAGTTTAGCAGAAAATAAGATCCCTTATTTTTCGCACGAAATTTCAGAAACCAAATTACTGCAGTGCAGACATAAATAAACGCATACAGCATGCACTTTGTTTTTAATTTAAAACTGCAATTGGCTTAAGTTCAGAGCTTTGAATTATTGTCGAATGGATACTGACAGAGGAATGTTTTCAACTTAAGGTATTAATTGCATCTAACCTATATCTCAACGCTAAATGAAAGAAGGTGGGAGGATAATTTATACGTGAAACTCCTAATAAGTAGAGTGCAGAATAAAAACTTCCTCGTTAATTGTTTCTTGCCAGTAATGATGTTTTGAGGAAATCGAGTCTAGAAACTGATGAAATGATGAGATTCATTTTTCAGAAAGTCTGAGGTAGCTTATATAAGAGGTTCAAGGAATATGCGCTGCTTCATCATGATTTGCATGCACATAATAAATTACAGTTTTCAACTCGCATTTACAGCTCAATTAATTGTTTAAGTTACAGCTGTTTTGTAAATCCCTCAAGATATTATAATGAGTTGAAACGATGCATATATACCGAACATGGTTTTCTGCAATGCATGCTTCAATACGTTTGACGTAATGTTTCATATATCCTATTGCACTTACAGTATCACAGGTATAATTAATTAATAGTATACATGTTTTGAACAGTGCACGTCCCATACGTAGCATTTTGTTGGCAGTCATGTATAGATCATAATTGTGCCAATGTAACTACATTACTGAGGTGGACTATTCTTTTGATATAGAATTAAGATTCAATACATAGAATTTAAAAGGCAATCTTTAACCGCCAGCAATCCCATGAACCAACGCATTCATCATTAATCTAAAAATGTTTGAAATACAAGTACATGTATTGCATATTATTATTGTCCAGCATCAATTCTTGCCCGCATCCCTTCAAATCTCAGGGTACCCTAATGCAAACGTCTGATATTCATCATTAGTTTTAATGAGAACTTAAATTATCCATAAAACAGCGCAAATAGTGGAGCGGATTTATCTAACATCGATATAAGCTGGAAAATCTTAAGAAGGGATGGAAAAGTACAAGTGTCTTCATTTAATGCCATTTTCTCAAAATGCGCAATCGAATTAATCAGCGCATTTTTATCATCTGGAAACCTCTGCTTTTTCTGCGCCAAGACCTGCACTGGGAAATAAGAGTTTTTAAATAGACCATGTGCGGCTTAACAAAACCACGCTTTGAATACATTTTATAACCTAAAACTATCAAAGATAAATTTCTTTTGCAATTGGAACTCACGTGGTGATTAAAAGCATTAATATGTTTCGCATCACGACTATTCACGTTAATGAGCTGCATTAAACTTATTGAAGCTTTTTCATGCGTACTTCAGAAATCTGATAAATATAAACCCCGGCCAAAACTTTAGCAGTACGACATGTTTACTAATAGCATTTGACCTTTGAGGCAATTTGCTGGAAAATGATGTGTAACATTCAAACATGCTCAATATTGGATTAAAGCGGTTTTGGAAGACAATGTTGGTGTTAAAAATATTGGAAAAAAATTAAGTCGTAGGACTTTCGATTCAATGTTGCTGTATTTTAAGATTTTTTATCCGTATAATATTTTGATTTCATAAGCTTTTTTGGAATTCTTACGTTTGGAATTCTTCGGACCACGAGTGGTTTTAAGAGTTCATAAACTTTTCAGTACATATATCTTCAAGCTAAATAACAAATACGGGAGTCCGTGGTCGTATCACTGTTTAAAATTGAAAAACCGCAGTTTCAAATGAATAATTTCGTATTGTCTTGACGTCAACTGGCGCGCAGTTATATTAAATAGAAAAGTCAACTTGACAGTATTCATGCAAATATTTATTTATGGCAGAGGAGAAAAGGGAAATATTTGTGTCTAGATTCTCGCAAAGATTTTCTCATATGGTCAAAGTCATGAAATTGCATACATGGATCCAACGTTCATTTTTCACTTATTTTGGCACGAATTGGTCCGTGAATAAGCGACGTATAGGTCTACATCAGACTGTGGATGAGACAATTTCCTCCGAACATCATGAAAAAAGGAGGGAAGGGAGAATAAAGAGTTACTCTAGTCCTCTCGTAGCCTATAGTATTCCCAAGGGAAGCGCTATCTTGGTTTTCCAGTCCTTGTGGTAGGACTTTTTTTTTATAAAATCGAGAAATATCTAGTTATTCGGCCAGACAGTTTCAGCCATGAGACAAAGTAGAAGGCATGAGGAGAGTCAGGAGGAGGATGAAGAAAAAGACGAAGGAAAAATGGTCAAGTCTCTCCGAAGTGTGCAAATGGGGATGCCCATGTCCATAAAGTCCGAGAATGAAGGAAATGGCTTTCCACTGATATTCAGCCACTCCAGAAAGACTCGTAAAACGGAAATGATGCCACTCGGAACACCGAGGATGCGATCCAGGCGAAGAAAAGAAATGGCCTGAGAAACTGGCCAACTATTTAACCTGACCATTTGCACTTTACGCACAAATTGACCTTTTAATTCTTTCATGATTGTTGCCAAAACGAGGAATTGAAAATCCATTACAGTGTATATCAATATTTGAAAGGTACCAAACCAAACCCTCGTAAGTAGCAGCAAGGAGGCTAGTAAACTGAACAGTGACGTGAGAAATATTTTTGCATAAAATTCATTCAACACACAATAACAATACATGTAGGTTCAACCGTTGTGAACCGCGGAAGCTTTATTATGAAAAGCAGCAAGAAATACTTCGTGCAACCCTTGAAATAGGAAATATCTTTTAAAACCGTTTTCAGTGCCACGAATGTTGCACCCCCAAACATCAAACGTTCACAAAGTTGGGCGAATAACAGCTATATGAAATGCATAGTGTTCATTGCAAGCCAATAATGGCTGTATGTTAACAGTATGCCGAATTAGGAAAAGGCTGGAAACCTACATTCGTATGCCTTCAAAACTGATCACTGTAAGCATATGGGAACCCACAGCTTCGGAAATCATGTCTATTCCAGAATGCAATGAATGTTGATAACATATTACCGGTGTAACTTATTTACAGAGGCGTTATGTGAGTAAGTTTGCACTACCCTGACAAAATAATACTGGCACCCCTGATTTCAAACGAGCTGAGTATAAAGTTACGAACAGTACGTTGTTGCATAATATCACTTACAACGTTTTCGGAGAATGCACACACGTTGTCTTGCCTCAATCCCTTAATCATCTCATACTATTACACTATTAAAGGTGTTGAAAACGTACCATGCAATGTATAAAGGTACAAAAACTTTTTTGGGGTATTTTTGAACTTACAAGGTTATAGTTTCACCTCCTTCATTTCTTGCAGTGTAATTACTCGGATTGTGCATTTATACAATTTTAATCCTTCGAAAGCTACATTAATTTTGCAAATTTGCAATGAGCCATTTAGTCGAAGGCCTATATATTCGCTTCACAATTAGAAAATCGTATGATGTTTACAGTCAGGCAGACGAACCTCGTTAAATGAATTTTGGGATACAAATCACGTCGCCCGAGGCTCACTGCATGAAATTACGGTCTAATCAAAACCTCATTTAGATCGACATTAGCCAATGAACAAAAGCATTAAACGAACGAAAAGCTAAAACATATTTACAAAGACTATGGAATCAGAAAGGGAAACGCAACGTTTCAAGATTAGGAGAAACTGAGGCCTCTGAATAGGAAAGGGCGATATTTAACAATTAAGATGTCACACACAAAGGCAGATATAAACCATTTTAATTCCGGCAGAGATAAGATACCGTCGCGCCGATGGAGCTTTTTAACAGAAATGCTGAGAGAGCATTATGCAGTTTGCTGAAAAATCCATCTTCATTTAAAGCATACGCTACATAAAGGAAAAATAGAGCTGCTAAAGCCCTCGGATCTCCAAATGATGAAGAGTCCAGCTTAAATTCGGCAGCCGGTCAAGGGAGATATTTTAAAGAGACACCGCGTCCATGATGTCATACGTTGCATTGTCAAAGTTAATGGAAACCATTGCACAAGTATATACAAGGGTTGGGAAATTGAAATGAAACATACAGTATCTTTATGTGGTTGGACAACCCTAAACCTTGCAAACGCATTCCCTGAATCTGCATGTTGTCTAGTGTTATACAAGACGTTTAACATGCTCATTAAACAATGAAGCTATAACATAAATTGTACACCTCAATCTGTTAAGAGTTTCAAATGTTCAAATGTAATTTCAAATCCATCCCCATTATGCCGGAGCAGGGCATTTTCCTAAGTAAATCAAAATTAATGCCTCATTTAACGGTTAACGGTTGCAAAAATGTGTACAGTTTTATTTCAATTATACCATATACTACTATATAATAGAGCAGATCTGTCTATCTATGTATCTATCTATCAATCCAGCCATACATCTTTCTGTAAACGCTTTGACGTCGGAAATTAGTGTTGAAAAATCTTATCATCCAGGCCGGATTCGAACCAGCTTCCATTCTGAGTTGAGTACCAGAGGTGGCCACCAAGGTTTAAAGCATCCCTTTAACATTTTGCGAACGGCAATTAAACATTATTTGATGCTGGAGCCCGTTGCAAAACGGGTTTGGGACCTATTGTAGTGCGCCCGGCCTAGTCTAGAGGACCTTGTCCATCGGAAGGATTGCACAATTTGAATATACAAACGCTACGCAACAGACGTTTAGTTTTCACTGCTATATATAAAATTCTAACCAAACTGATTTTCCTAAACCTAAACTATGTTTTTCTGAGGAGCACTAATTAGGCATTACGACGAAATAAATTTCAGGCGTGCAAAATTAGTCGAAAACGATTATTGTGAATGGTGGCAATTTAGCATCCAAGCAGCTAAACGCAGATTATGAGGCCGGCAAATTCCCTAATCGGGTTTAAAAACATGAGGACAAATTAGCAGCAATTGTTATTCTCGCCTACGCCATTATGAGTCGGGGATTTCCGTGGACGAAATCGAGGCAGATTTTCCAGGAACCAAATTACATTTCAGGTAAACTACATGGCACGCACTTTTGTTTTAAAGACGAGCCACTCGGGTGTATGCTCTTCATGAATTTTCCTCATGAATATCGAGTGCAAGGTGATTTTCTCGGGAATGATACACTCAGCTTTATGTACTTGATCCCATGAGTTGTATGCGCCATCAGCGGCATATGAACATGACCATATCGAGAAATGCACTTTGCATAAGTGAGATGGGATCTAAGAAGCAGTTTTTTTTCCCTTCGGAAGAGTGGAATTGTTAGTGAAGTGTATATGAGACACGCTTCTAAAGTGGTTTAAAATAATAATGCCAGCATAAGAGTGAAGTAAATACACGAGGATAGGCTCGACTACACGCATCACGTGACCGCATAATTGATGGCGAATGAATATTGTCTATTCGTTTGTCAGTGCGAGAATTAGACTATCATAGTATGGCTGCCACTACCGCAAAATAGGTGCACTTACTTTCCCACGAATGTACATAAAACGCAAACGCAGGAATAAATTCTGCCGAAACTGCCCTAAAGCGTCTTGTATATGCAGTTAACAACCACCATGTCAAATGCCATAACCGTGCGTTAAGAAGAGACAGCTTTGCGCTTACATTGAACATCTGCTTGCATTCCCATGAAAATGCTAGGATTAGTACGAGCATGATAACCCGGTGCCTTTCAAACCGCATTCTCAAAAGAATTTAAAAATTCAGAAAATCTGTAGGTCATTATGGGTTACATTTTGCATAAAATGCTAAACTTATAAAGAATTAAGTTTGGTGGCTGCTTGAGCCTATGAGAATCCATAAGAGAGGCCAGATATTCATACGCAATTATAGTAGTCAGTAAACTACAATGTATAGAATATAAGGTGATCATAGAAGGCCTTCCCTCATTTACAAAAAGTAAAAAAAAAAACATGTTGAAGTTACGAGGAATTTGTTGATTGCCGCATTAGTGATGTATTAACACCAGAAGTTGGAAGAACTATTTTTATAATGTGTTATTAACTGAAGCCATTCAACAGCAACCACACTGCATGTGCCGAATTTATGTCAACAAAATGTTGTAAAATAGGTCACAAGGCCCTTCAATTTGTTTCATATGGTTTGCGTTGGGCATAGAGGGAGCAACATTACTGACATACAATGTTGAATATTATTAGGCATTTTTAACAATTTATGTTACATGGATTAACATAACTTCTCAAGCTTAACGTATTTTAAACTAATATTGCTTATCAATAAATATTTCAACGCACATGTCATACCCTGTAATATCAAGTAGACCTATTGCAAGTCCTACTGTCAAAACTCAGCTTACATCAGAGAACGGTAGTGTTTTAGTTTCAGGTTGACTTGATTTGAGATGTCCGGCCTTTTAAGGTCAGATTTGAGGTCAATTGGATTTTACCAACATGCCAGCCGCACATCTCTGATAAGTTCTCATTACGGTTTGTTACTTTATTGAAGCTCGTTTAATGACCCCTACGACCGTGATTACAGACAACACTTAACCGTACTACGGTTTAATGAGTTTCAATCATGATGTTCTTGTATTAAAATAACAAAATATTATATTTAAAATACTTTTTTTTTGTGAATTAGTCTAATATACATTCTGTACACGGCTACTATTTTGTTATCTTTTTTGTAATTAATCATGTACTTATTTTGTATTTATTGCACATAGATTTTGTACTAAGTTATTATTTTGTACTCATTATTTGCTACTAATTCATTCTATGTACAGATATTAACTCATTGACCAATACAAAAGTTCTATACGAACTTCGAGCCAACTATAAGTAAACAAATTATTACATAATTAGAATGAAAATAACCCCAAAATTGGAAATTCCACAAACTAAAATTTTGTAAAATACCAATGCCCAACAAAAAAAGTCATTTTGTTTTTTCTTGGACTATGTACGTGTACAAGCTGACTTCGATAAGCTAAAGAAAAGTAACGTAGTACATTATAAGTTAACTTTTCTTTCTAGTCCATTCCTTTCCCATTGTCGTCCCCTCCTCTTCCCAGAAAAAGTACGAAATGCCACGACTAAGGGATGGTATTACACGAGCTACAGTGTAAATTGTATACCTCACAATAGATGATCGAGAGGGAGTGTGTGGAAAATGTGAGTAAAATGCGAAAACCACTTTCTCGAGTTATTTCCTAGCAGTAAATAAGGTTCAAAAATCTGACCATATATCTGAACATAAAAATACCGTCGAAAATAGTCATCAAGCATTGCTCTTATTCATAAAGACGATACGTGTTTTCGACCATTAAGGATTTTCGTATTACATTCATGGACCTTATTGGAATTTCATTTATGTAGGTGCTCAACCCTACGGAGTTGAGTCTTACGCCAAATTTTAAAAAAATGCATTTACAACGGGGAATTTCAAATTACGAGTGCAGATTGTGTGCTGAATATTCCAGCCTCTGGCATTACAATTAAATGACAATTTGGGAAAATGCATTATTTAGAGCTGCAGAATTCATATTCCCCAAGATAAATTGTCTCCATTTATAAAATCAGCACACAATTTCAGCGCACTATTAATACTGTTGCTTTTCCATAAATTAATAATCACGCAGTACTCTTCCGCTCCATTTCACGTAACGTCATTAAAATGCAATTCTGCGTTGTAAATTGACATGCTTTCGCTGCACAAAATTGCTAGAGTGATTACGGTTATGAAGGAGTATATCATGGAAAACAGGACGAGATGGATATTGTTTTGCAGGATAGTTTGCTTGATTAATATGGCGATGAAAATGGGCGAGCCATGACATGAAAATGAAATAATCTGTAGGCCTAACGAAAGATATAACACTTATTTCAACAAATGTTACATTTTCATTAATAACCAATGAAATACAACTGCTATCAGTTTGAGAAGGTGACTAGCGACAAGGTGAAAGCCATCTTGTCAATTTATCATCGTCAAGATGATGTGTTCAAACACTGATACAATTTTAATGCAGACTTCACATCTTGCCTAGCTATCAGGGGAACCAAAGATAGGGTCCTGGAAACGGTCGACATTGTTAACGATAACATATTTAACTTTTCGTCATGGAGAAAACGATATTAAGTGAATATAATGATTGTTTAAACCGAATCGATTCGGATTTAGCTAACGGCATCAACAAGCAATATGACTGAAGAACAAGAAAAATATCTAAATTGAAAAGTCACATGAGCGAGATTTTGCAAAATTTAGCTGGCGCCCTTATTTTTATCTGCAGAATATAAAATTAGGCATGTGGAAGTTTACGTTATTACCCTCGTTTTTTTTCGATTTCACACATGGCGTGGCGCATCATGACATCATTTTGGGAGCGAAACGTATGAGGATCTGTTCGCAGGGCCTTTTCACAGTAATTTGATAAAGTAAAGCGGTCTGGTATGTCATTAGGGTTTCTCATCAAAGCGCTGAAATATAATACACCACATTTTTTATTATATGATCGAACGTCTTGAAGAAACGCACTACGCAATTTGAAGAAAAATACGTTGTTAGCAGAGATTATTAGGGTACTGGCACGGTTCAGTATTGCGTGCTTAATTAGGTTCAATACATGCATATTAGATTCGGAACCAATGACCACGTACAGTAAATGAATGACTAGCATATTTCCTTGGAGTTAATTTTTTGCATGACAAAAACACACGCATGGCTGCGAGTGATGTCACCCGTGCATTGTGAATGATTTTCGTGCATTGATGGCTAACGTATTTTGTAATGTCATCCTGTCTTTTCAAAGAAGATTTTCTGACCGAAACTGAAGGAGCTTTAGGAAATCTTTTGAAGACGTTGAAGCCTTTAATAATGTAGGCTACGTCTCACCGGGGAAAAACATCAAATGTCAACCTCCTATTGCATGATTTAAGTATTGAAATACCTTTTCGCTTATCTAGGATGTGGCATGTAGCCCATATAGAAAGACGTATCCAACTTTTAGTTTAGAGCTTACATTACGTACAATTTAGCCCCGAATATTTTTTCCGTTTAAGGTTACAAACTGAGCTGTATGACATTTTCATTGAGGTACAAAGAACCCATAAAAAGAAAGCCAAAACGCCACGTCTAAAATGGCTGCATTTTTAGCAATAAAGTTTCAGAAACGTACAGCGCGGAATCAATGATTTTTACAGGCTATATACAAATGTAGAATACATGTATAACAAATGCAATCAGGTGATGATATCTAGGGACAAGATAAAACTCACGGTTTTTCAGTGATGTTGTGTGCATGTCGACGATAGATGACGTTCTGCATTGTATTTGTTTTTACAAAATTTACGGTATTAATGTTGAAAGCTTAAAGTTATATAAAAGCTCTCTGCAAAAACCATAACAAATAAGTTATAGGAAGAAAATAATTCCTAAAACCGATAAAAGTGGTGTTATTGACCTATGCATCGTGCATGTTGGTAGGGTGTAGACAACACAAGCCATGACAAATTTGCTGGTTGTTATCAATCAATACACATTTTTACTTCAATTCATTTGAAATGCATTATTCGCCTTCCCCAGTCAAACTGCAAGAAACGAAATGAGACCGGTAAATATAGTCATTTTTTAATCCATATGGCTAATGGCAATTACATAATTGCGTGCCAATTTTGCACGAATCAAGCTGGCAGCGGCACTGAGTACCCTGTAATTGTCTTTATCGCTAACTGAATAATAACGAAACGTGATGGGCTCAATCTCACTTAAAAGCGGTTAGTACCAGGGGTCGGTGGAAAACCGATTTTACTGCATCTAGCTAACTGAAATTCATAATAAAAGACTAAGTCGATTTTGCATATAATGAAGATAACGGCCACGTAAACCTTTCAAGGAATCAATCCCTTTTTCAGAAATTTGCGACGCATAGTTTAATGATTTTCAGAATTGAGTTGTCTGGGTATGCATGTGCAATGAATATCTCGTTAATATAACGTTTCAAACATGTTCATTTATTTTTAACAATTCACATAGCTCTTTTGTAATTGGTAATTTTCATTTCTAAGATTGTCGAAGAATAGAGGCAATTCAGCAAAAGAAAGATGAATGTCGTCAGCCCGCTAAACCTAAGAAATGCAACATTAAACTATAGCACATCTCAAAAGCTCGTAAAAAAGAGAAAGAACTTTAAAAAGGCCTTAGTTATATTAGATATATGCTGTCATCTTTAAATCATATCATATTTAATAACACATCACTTCAACAATGAGGCAAAGTAATTGTATAATGTATTGAATCCTAAGCGATTAAAAGCAGTTAAAATTGGATACTAATCCCTCGATGGCTGGCAATCACACATAGCACTGTGCTATGATGGTTTGCAAGGTTATAGGGGCAACAAAATGTATCCTCAACTGCAGCAGAAAAAAATCAACATTGCTTCTTTAAATTGTTATAAAAACTAAACTACTTTTCCAATTTTACATCGTCAGTTGTAAGATCTCTCGCAAATCTACCATGCTTTAAAGATCAGCCATTAAGCATAAAGGCTAGTGGCTATTTGTAATTGCTTGAGCAATAAACTTAAATCACGTATGCATCTAGAGCCAAAGGCGTTTAAACTTGGTAAGAGAATAGCGTTTAAAAATAGTCTGAAGATAATTAAAGTTTATTACATAGATTTACAAATAAATTTCCTGTAATGTTTGCCAGTCATATAATGTATACACTGCCTTCACTGCTACGAGTAATAGTCTGTTGATAAGAATGTTACTTGCCAGCGTTCATCAACCTTTAAAACATCTTACGTACAGTATATACTGCAGCATGTAAATGCATTTAACGTATGAAATACTGTAGCTTTAAATTCGTATTTTATAGTACACAAGCATTCCTATAGCAGACTGTGCTTATACAGTCGCCCTGTTATGAACTAAGCGTACTGCAAAGTAACTTTTTCTGATATGAATTAATTTCAGAAACATTTCTTTCAGCCATACTTTATAGATTTTCAGGAAACTGCGCCTCTAGATATCCGAACGTTAACAAAAATTATCTTCTTAGATCTCCAAACGCAGTGCATTATCTTTTATTCCAAGTTATTTCGACGAAACATAAACTCGCATTTGGCTAATGGTGCCGTATTGTTATTTTCCAACTAAAACCTCATAAACAGAGTCTGAGAATGGTGTCTGCGAAGGAGCCCGAGTTTTGATAACCGTCCTAGGCGATTTGTTTTCCATGTTTTTATATGCAGATTAAGTTTTACAATAAAGTTACAGTCCATAAACGGCGTTCCTGCTAACAACTAATGGATGCACCTCCAAAGAGTGAAGCCCTCCCTTAAGGGGGGTGAGAACACGGCGAAGATTTATTTTTTATACCAGGCAAAAAACTAGAGTTTTCCGATTGGGGGTTTCCAACTTTAAGAATTTCGGCGAAGAGCCATTTCTTTAATGCGATGCCGTAAACAGAGACCCCAGAGACACATAGATATGCTGTCGACCCAACAGGAATTTCGGATCCAGCTTTTTTCTCTTTACATTTAATGGCGTTACACACGAAAGCATATTTTATGCATGGGACGAGCAGCAACGCTAAATTTGAAGAAAAATATGGACAAGGCTTAAGGATTCAATTCGAAAGCTCACGAATGCATTCCTGACGTACAAATGCCCCACGTAATTAAAAACCAGAAATCCATAATGAAATAGTGCAGTTAATTATACGATATGCCGGTACGAGTTAATGGGCATAAACCAGACTATGACAAGCATCAGCATATTTCGCATACCAATACCAAGATGGCTTCCTGTGATCCTGATTGTACAGTTAATTAACTTGAACGATATAATATATTAAAAAAATTGTTCGGTTTTGGGCGCCTGAACATGCCATCAATTTCTGATTATTCTATTTAGACCGTTTTATGACATCCTTATCCCATGCAATTCAATGGCTGCTAAGAAATTTTTGCGAAATATATGTACATGTATAAACCCTATATTATAATTCCACCGTGAACCTTATACACGCAAATTGTTGCGAACCTCAACAAATTAAGAATTTTCCACTGTAGTGAAAAGATAAAATTTAAAAATAATGAAGAAACGTCCAACAGAGGGCATTGCGAAATTGAGCACTCTTAGACTTACATGTACACCTTCGAAACGTGTTTTCGAAAATGTTTTATTTTTTTTTTAAGAACGGTTTTTCAATAAAACCCACATATAAACGACGCACACGTACATGCATTTATGAGTTATTCGTGGATGTGCGCTGCACTATTTGCAAGAGCACAGCAAAGATAACTTGCACAGCACCACATATACAAAAGACGGAAAAAAAAAAAAAAATCAATCTCTGCCACTGCGCATAAATATTTGTGAGCTAATATCTTCATTTTGGCACCACCACTCCACAGCCATTCATTTAGGATGTGACGTGAAAATAAACGTCACGAAGACATCACACGTCAAAGCGTGGATCTGAAGACACTTGTGCGTGAACTACACCAGAATTATTAAACGTGATTGCAATTCAGGATCATCCACCGTCTCAAAATTAGTACGAGCTTAATTTCTGGAACAGTTTACGTCAATTAAGTCGTTAAGAGGAAGTGAGAGCAAAGAAGCGCCACTAAAAGACGAAAAAAACCTGATAGCGCCAGCAAATCGGTTCACTGGCGGTGATACGGTCGAGTCTCAATTAAAGCCACAGTCCTAATGCGCATTCAGCTATCAATTAAATGAAATTAAGCCCAAACAGACAGCCGTTTGGCCACGTAAGAACAGCGGGCCACAACGCACACTATACGACCACATCTAAGCAGAATTATAAGAGTGCTCACAAGTGTCCATAGGGGGGCACTCAAATGATTACTAGATATAAAACCAGATAATGTACATTTATACAACGTTGAATCACATTGATCCTCATGATAATCCACAAATTTACTAATGAAAAAGCATTTGGGAAGCATTTGTGTTTATACGAATTCTGGCTTATAAAATGCATGCACATTGCATCTTTTTTTTTACAAATAAACTATGATTCTTTAATCTTAGTAGGTCAGGCATGCAAACCTGTTTTTAGTAGACTTGTTTTGAAAATGTGCATGCGGTGGTTTGATGCAAACCAATAGTCAAATGTCAAGTCCAAGGTATGTCATGAAAATGCACATACCCGGTGGTTTTGTGTTTATTTATGCTACTTTGAAAGATTGCATGTAAACGTAGGGTAAGCAATTACAATTTAGGGGAGATCTATATGCTAAAACAGCACCGGATAGCATATCACAAGAAACGTTCGACAGGATCTGCAACTAAAAGATTTTCAGCAAAATTCAGTTGAAAACTTTCGTATTTGGGGTTAACCGTTTTACCATAGACCACAAATGCACTTAATTCAAATCCAAGTTGATGGAATTGAAATAGTAGGCTGCACCAGTGTTTCGGAGTAGTGTAATGAAATCTGTTATTTTCGGAGAAGTTTTTTTCTAAAAAAAATAGGAATTGAAGTATAGCTCGGAGTAAATGGGAAAAACCGTATGCGCGTGCCTGTACTGTTCGTTCGCTTTAAATTGACCTAAGAGAATTCATGAAAAATTCAAATCTAAATGTAAATGGAAAGATCTAAGGATTGCGATGCAAATGCGTATATAGGCCAATAAATTTAAACAAAGATATTGAGCATACGGTGTTTTACATGGCATCAACTAAGACCGTGATAATGAAATTGGCCATTTCAATTTGCTTCGTTTTAATTGCATTTGCGGTATTGCAAATTTCAAATTCCGCAACAGATGGCTGCAAGGAAATTCAAGAGTTTTTGAATAATATGATCACACGCAGTACATTGTTCGCATTTATAGGACTATAAATAAATACGAAACCTTCGCAAACAAATCCTGTCTTTGGCATAATATATTTCATGAGAACTGACAGCAGATTAATTACCAGAATTTGAAATTAACTTTTCTCGTAATACAATATTTTACTGACTAGCGCAGATGTACAGTCTTGAAATCAATTACTTTATCTCGATAAATTATATGTATATAGCCTAATGGTAGACTCTACCGAAAAAGTTAAATTTAAATAAAAATAAATTGATACGAGTTTCAATTCACAATTCCGTCCAACACGTTATTTAGGTGAAAGGGATTAGGAATGATGATCGATGCACAATAAGAATTTTCAACATTTTCAGTTGCATAAATGCATGTACAGTACATGCATTTCCAAATATAACTTTGATTAATACTCACTATCGATTTAAGGCCCTTAAACCGCCTTTGGCACTCGTTAAGTCAAAACGTTGAATTGCATCGACCATGAATTAGTAATTTTAAAAAATACCATTATCATGAGGGGGACGAGTATATTTTAGGAATTAAGCAAATATGCGGAGAGACAAAAGCTCTGGGAAAAAAAATGCGCTTGGCAACATTAGCGAAAAGCCTATGCTCGAATCAAACCAAAAATCTTAGTGAATCGATTAAAAATTTCCCTACGAGCAATGAATAAAACATGTTGATGGGGAGAGAAGGGGCCAAAACTACATGTCGCCCCGATGCACTTTAATTGACACTCATCGATTGATGGAATAAATAATGTACATGTAGTGGAGATTGGCAACACGCACCTGTAAATTAGAGACCGCCACCAACGCATTTTTTGCCAAGCACAATTACGCACTTAAATATTATACTTAGTTGCCCAGTTGCTACAAATGGTTCGAGAAAAACAATGAAATATTCGATAACAAAACATAGCTGCGTTTCATAACTAAGCTACGCTCTAGATAATCCATCAAAACACAGGCATGTTCGGAAATTTCAGCTTTGTTATTACTCGCCGAAAGTGTGCATTTTACCAAATTGTATAGGACCAATTCCAATTTAAGGAATTCTTTTAACGAAAGGTTACAATTCAAACAATAATTATCCTATAGAATGTAGATTAGTTGAATTAAGGGATCTCGTATTTATATCGTGATATTACTAAGGAATCTGTTACCAAATCTGTCCGCATATACAACATAAGAAAAAATACCACAGTATTTTACAATCTGTATTGTTTGTTAAAACCCTTATAGACAAGCTTTTATAACTAAGCTAACAAATGCATTTTTTGAACCTTGCAAATTGTCAGGAACACATGGGGAATATAGTGTATACGCATTTCGCTCATTTTCTCGTCAGCAATTACTTCAGTATCACCTGGGAAACATTTACAGGAACTTCAAAGTCATTTCATGTCAGTAATTATTTGCATAATAAATGTAGTCCTTTATGCTACGCCCAAATTGTCACGTGACCAGCTACACCATGCCCCGGTTAATTTAAATCAACGCAGAGCATCGTAATTCAATTCTGACTGCTGAATAGCATCAATAGCCGTTGATAAAATATCGAGTTTAATTTCAAGTTCATTTTTCCAATGCGTTTTTGTTATTAAATACGGCAATTTTATCTTTTCAACTTGGATATCAAATGAAGGGGTGAAATTGATAGTGGTGCATGTCGAGGTTTTCCATTTTTTTAGTTACTTGCAAAAATGGATTCCACAGATGTCAGACAGTTGTCAGAAAATGTATAGTATATCAAAGCATTGTATACCGCTGAAACAAAGCATCAAAAGTTGGAAAAGAAGCAGTTGCATTGCCTGCAGGTTAAAATGTCTGTTTTGCAATACAAGGGAAATGTGACTTACCACTACCACCTTCATCCCTTTAAATATACGAAGTATGCATATTTTTATATTATTCAAGAATGTGCCAAACATGAGCTTGTGCATAACATATTCTAGTAAGGTTTATCTTATATGCTATGCACTGAGCATGGAGAAAGCAATGAGGAGCATTTTTAAATATATGTACATGCACATAGATGTAGGCTTGGTTCATACATGTATATCATGTTGCATGAAATAACAGTATTTGCATTTTTTGGCACTTAATTATTTTGAAATTCAATTTTTCAAATGTTGGACCCACTCCTTCCAATGAGGTAATTATGGCGTTCCTAACATCAGTACTTACAACGATAAAAATAATAAATGAAAATGTAATAAAAAAATAGGTATTCCCAATGGAGCAAAACTCAACTATTCACTGTATGCACGTTTGCATCGCCCCAAAAAATAACTGCCTTTCAAATGAAATGTTACGATTCACACTGCATATCAAAACGGATGATTTTTCGGCATTTTTCAAAAGTCGCAAATGCGATTCATCCTCTAAAACGTCGCAAGAATCAGCGCACCAGCCCCAAGTCCATGGCATCCCAACTGTCAAAAAGCCAGGCGAGGAGGCCAGTCAAGACCAGCAAATCTTCGGAGTAAAATAAAGCTTACGACATAATTAATTTAAAAGCTCCATAAAGCATTATACGGCTGTTGGCCCCGAGAATAAAACCGAACGGTCCACTTAACGACCTGACTGTACATGTAATAAATGCAGAACGAGAGGACAATTTGGTAAACAGGCAGGACAAACTTACCAGCCAAGTAGAGCAACAGCAGAATCGGATGCACGTAGCGATTCCCCATCGTATCGCTAGTTCAGAGAACCGATCCTTCCTCTAGGGCTTAAATGGTCCACGAATAATTACCAAATGATGGTCGTTCAGACATGCGCGCAATCCACAGTCCTGTTGCAGCGACGGACCTGAGGGACGTGGGGGAGACGCGCCAATAATTTCCCGTGGGTCAGGTCGTTAAATTTTAGTGCTCTCACGGTCAGTTGATGTCCGACTGTCTACACCAGCAGCGCCATCACCATCGCTGACCCGCTTCCGATATCGACGCTGCCATTAAGAAGACTTCGGAAGAGTCTCTGAAGAAGTTAAGAGAGGAGGCTCTAGAAGTTGACATTGGAAGCAAGTTTTTCTCCTCGAAGGATCCAAGGACTTCCTCGGGACAACGAACCAAACCACAGGTGGGGATTGGAGTCGAAAAATTGCTGCTGAAACCGATGCTTACCTAGAGTGAGGCCCGAGCCAAGACATCTCTGAAGAGGTTCATAACCCCCACTTTACTTCGTTGCTGTTGTCAGTAGCGGCGGTCCGACCACAGGTAGATCAAAGTTTTGCTGCGGAAATCGCCTTCCGGAAGTTAAGTTGCGAGAATCATGTTTTGGCAGAGCAGCAGCAGGAGTTCACCGGGGGAAGATGTCTTCGCAGCTGACATTTGCAACAACTAGTCCAAGCAGTCCAACAACTGAAGCAGTTCAACAACTAGGATCAAAGTGGTTGAAATCACGGTGGCAAAGGTGCAACCAACCACAGGTGGGCGTCTGGAGTCAAAGTTTGCCTTGCCTTAAGTTGTGCGATGGGTTGCAGGAATTCCGAAGCAGTCCAACAGCTAGGATCAAAGTGGTTGAAACACTGAACAGGTGGGTTGGAATCAACGTTTGCCTGCAGGAACCGAAGACAAGTTTCTGGTGTGAAGGTGGTTGCTTCTGGAGTTTGTAAGACAGCAGGCGAGAGTAGTTATCTCAGTGTTGGCCAATTTCCATCAGCGTTGCCTTCGCAGCAGCTTCTGGCAAGGAAAAGTTCTCGCTCCAGCGCACTTCCGGCGCAGCCAGTTTCTTGGCGGTCGATGATTCCGATGGCAGCGACAGAAAGAGCAAAGCTCGCAGAAACTGCAGGGTGAGAGTAGGGAGCTCGGGTGTGAGCCACCAGCCTGCTGCAGGCTCTCCTCGCTTGTGGGAATGAGCAGTTTGGCGCGGAAAGCCTTTATTGGCTTTCGTTGGCAGCCAGGAGTGGATGGAGAAAGTATTGAGCGTTACGTGCCTGATCCAGCAGGAAATGGAGCCGCGCGACCGAGTCCGAGCACCGCTAAAGCCTACAGAGCACTCGGATGACAATATCCATTGTGGAGCGCTTGTCTCCACTTGGAAAGGGGCGCGACTGCGCAGGCGCACTACGCCCCAGCATTGATTCCCACACCGACGAAATTGCCGGCGTAAAAAACGCTTTCGGAAAAAAAAAATACACGGGGAAAACTGAAGGAATGCAATAAATGCTCGCGCTGAGGTAGTCGAGAACATTTCCCTGCATTGCATTTGCATCCGCACACGCGTCAAACTGAAATGGGCAACATATAAGAACGCAAATTTACGGCCGATTATCACGAAGCAAATTTAACCCACGCGAGACGCTGGCTCGAAAAGTATAAAACAGCCCATGCATCATGAACGAGCCTGAGCAATCGATGCACCAAAAATTATCGAAGATGGGGAACGCAATCGTGCACGTTGCACAACATCGGCATACCGCTGTTTCGGTGGAACAACGGCATTAGGCTGATCGAAAGGGACATTGAAAATGCGTGGTAATTTTCGGACACCCTGCATCATATTTCCACCATGCAAAACTATGCAAAATTTGTTCCGTACGTTTGCTTTAATAAATAAATAAAGACGCTCAAAATCTTGCCTTCCTTGTAGAATGTGTCGTCCACTAGTGACACTTTTTGTTCCTTTTTCCGCGAATTACGCCCTTCATTATTGAACAATTAAATAAAAATGGGACAAACGCGCTTATGCAAAGGTCGTCATCAAATGACGCAAATGTCACGCTTGCTTTTTTTGATGACGTACGCAAATTTTTCCCATTTTTATTTAATTGTTCAATAATGAAAGGCGAAATTCGCCGAAAAAAACAAAAAGATTTTAAGCGTCTTTATTTATTTATTAAATCGAACATACGGAACAAATTTTGCATGGTGGAAATATGATGCAGGGTGTCCGAAAATTACCACGCATTTTCAATGGCCCTTTCGATCAGCCATAAGTGCAAAATTTGGACTTTATCATTACAACACAAGTCCCAATTGATTGAGGCTCCCCAAGCCTCAAATCAGGCGTGATTGCAAAATCATTGATTAAATATGCTACGTCTGGTTTCAATAAACTCAGATAAACCACAAGGTCGTTGCATTTTCTTATGAGACCGAGTATTGGGGGTATTTTGTAACATGTGGCAATTTAAATGGTCATTTTCAACATGTCGCCAACACTTGCAACCTAATCATGCATGCTAACTTGATGACTTAACGGTACCTTTACTTAAGGTGGGTTTTAACTTAACGGTTATAAAACACAGTAACTGTAAACGCCAAAATCGAAGAAAATCCATGATCAAATGCTACCACATTACACAGTGTATCATGCTCCCTTTCAAGGACATTAACGACCTGTAGAGATTGGCAACCCTATAATTGCTCAAAGCTGACTTGAAGTTTTATGGAGCCCAATTTATTTAACAATAGAAGATTCCGTATCACTTACCTCCGTTTAATTCTTCACTGCACCTCGTAATCAATCCAATACAGATGAACAGATCCTCATTAAGCAGACGCTTACTCATTGGCGGATGTTTAATTGGCAAAAATGGCACAATTACTTATGCCGATGCAGGTTCATTAAAGTCGAGTTAAGACGTACTGTGTACATGTCCAGCAATGGCAGTCGTTGAGCAAGTGTTCAACACCCTGGTCTGGCACAGACTTGCAAGGTCAGCCGAGCAGTTCCTGACCCGGATCATGGCGAGATGAAGAGTTGATACAAGAAGGAGCTATCGCAGTACAGCGAAATTTTTAAAATGTAAGTTTAATTTTATTTTAGCATCTACAATAAACGCTCGTTACGAA
This sequence comes from Cylindroiulus punctatus, assembly GCA_034695085.1. Classification (NCBI taxonomy): domain Eukaryota; kingdom Metazoa; phylum Arthropoda; class Diplopoda; order Julida; family Julidae; genus Cylindroiulus; species Cylindroiulus punctatus. Next base: position 10,631 of record JAQFYZ010000738.1, on the reverse strand, counting down.
CATGCATTTCCGTAACGAAAGTTGACACTACTGTCGACACTAAGCACACCCAACGAAAGTTATCTAAATTTTATTAAACGTACGATCGTTAACTTAAACTTTCGATTTTTCGGTCTAAGGTCACCAAAATAGGTTTCCGGCTGAGTTTTGTCAAATTTATGGCGCTTTCTTTATTCGATCAAGGCCATCTCAATTAACTAACCAATAGCTACAAGGCTAACTTGTAGACACATGTAAATTTACAGTATATTCGATGATCCTCTGGTACAGACTAAAGTACAGTACATGTACAGTACATTTGTTATTCTACGGTTGTATTGATTACAATTCATTGCCAAATTATTTCCTCTGGCGGCACAATAGGTACGATATAAATTAATACGATATCCAATATCCGGCGGACTATCGTGCATTTCCGTTATCTGGAATAGTCTAAAACTTTACTCACGCTATTTATGGGTAATATACCGTACACGTAAACGCTCAACCAATGTGTAACGATAATTTTTACAAATGATAATTTTAGTAAAACATGGGTGGTATTTCTAATCATCTTACCTGAACATACAGTATATTATCATTATCATCATGGGGGGAACGTAAGTCAGGGGAGGGATATTTGGCCAAAAACATTAACTATATACATGTACATGATTGAATATCGCTGATGGAGGCATTCTCTAATAATCTTCCACATACATGTACATGTATTGGCAAAGTTAATGGTTTAGCCATTGAGCAGGCCAGATGGAAGATTTGAGTGACGTGTACATATACATGTAGTTACAGTTAAAAAGGAGCAAAATGTGTCCATGCCCGTATACATAAGAAAAATTCAAATTCGACGTTCTACATTTTCAGAAAGGCGCATTCAAGCAGATCATTAGGATATGATTGATAACCTCTAACACGCCAATCGAATCAAGAGCAATAGTAATGAATGCATGCAAATTAACTTCGAGGCATACGATGAATTCGTGATTTTTTCCATGGTAAAAGGACTTCGTGAGCAGACAACCAAATTAGGATAAAAGATTAAAAATTCAACAAAATTAATGCAATTTTGCATCCTTCGAAAGCTGCTCATACATGTAGGCATCATTCTCTTCAGATTCTGCCTTTTGTTTCTTGGCTGTTTTGACGCTTATTGATTTTCCAAATCCGTACTTGGGCATCGTATATATTTTGACGTTTTATTTCTGGGGGGATAACAGACGTATACAGACTAAAACAAGAAAACACTTTTGTTTTCCGCCGTCCTTGTTTATCCGAAGAGAAAAAACGTAACAAATGAAATAGCTAACGGCGAGTGTTATACGGAAAATTGTGACGTACAACAGTACAAGCTGTATCGTGCGAGAAATAAGGAAATCCCTACTTCCTAGTTCAGGAAGAGTAATAGGGAAGAAACAATCAATTTGGGAAACGTTTAATAAGAAACGGGGCTGATACAATTAAAGTGCATGAATAATAAATGAATTGTTCGGATGCGAGCGCCGATATACATGTAATTTAAGGGCACGTTATCGAGCGAAGAAAAGCATATGCATTTGACAATGTTAATTTCACTTCAAATAAGGGTTAAGGAAAAAAGACGTCTTAAGACCGAACCGTCATCTACGTTTTTAATCAAAGTTGAAAATCAGTTGGGGTCGGTAAAAATATACGAATTAATTCATTCACTGTTTTTCTTAAAGCAAAATGTATAGGCTGTGACAGCAACATCATATCAGGTATACACTCAATTCTTGAAGATCTTGTAATACTGTAGTTTATTGCCGAGTTAAACAGTTTAACATGAGATGAGCGCATGATTTTTGCTTCCTGAGTTAGTGGTATATAAACGACTACCAGAAGCAGCCAAGCTCCTATACTGTAAATCCCTATATTATGTGCTATTAATCACGTATAAAACAATTTGCTGTGATATCTGGTATTAGAAAACCCATGGAGATAGACCACATCCCCAAGGTCCGTACTGTTATATTTTATGAAGCAGGGATGATTCCAGTCGTTTTGCAACATGTCACCACAAAGTGGCAACCTGACGGCAATTCAACCTTCTTCCAAAGTGACTTGTACTGAGATGGCGCTATTTAAGATAGGCTAGCATTGCATGTGAAAATTATGAAAAATGAGCTGTATACATAACGTCGATGAAGTAAGCAGGGTATTTACTTAGTACGTTCGTTTTTTAAATGTATAGTGTATTTGAATGTTCTTGAAATGGTTTAGGTTCATCTTATAAATTGAGCATTTAAGACTTCTCATTAGGGGAATGTGTACGTCCTCGGTAAGATATGAACTTTGAGTTTGGCTTAAACACAAGGGCATAGATGATTTCAAATTAATACTAATTTGTTCTGAAGTAGATTATGTGCAAATTGGTTGGATTCGCGAAAGTGCATATGACACGAAGACTTCCCTTTTCCAAGACCTCACTTCCAAGGCCAATTGAATTATGTCCACTTCAATCCAAGAAAATTACACCGAAATTGCTCACTATTTAAGAACGGCGCGTTTAAAAAAGTAACGAAAAGCTGCTACTTGGGCTTCATGAAACATAAAATGGAAAAGTTTGTGTTGGTTGGATTTACAAAACGATCCGAGTTTCGCATAAAATTTACCCCGAAAATGGTTCGATGCCGTAAGTCCATCGATTTGAATCCTAGCGACTTTTATGACTTTAACCGCAGATCGTTTAATCCGTTCGAACATAAAAAACAGAAATCCTCACCAAAAAGAAGTAAATCCTGACGTAGCAGGAATTCATGCTAAGCTTTTGTAAGTGCTTTCAAAACCGCAATTACACGTACGTGTAAGCTCGATGAAAAACATTCCAATTTCCATGGAACTACGGTATGCATATACACATTGCCTAATAACCTGAATTGATGTCAGTCTAGACGTTTAATGATATTTCCTAATAAACTGATATTATTTCTTAATAAACGATCGGTTAACTGAATAAGAAACATGATTTCCTGCCTCATTAAACGATCCTTGAATGGTACTGCAAATCCATCACGAAATGCCAGATGATAACTTGAAGGGGAAATTACATGTTTCCTATGGGCCTTATGTTGTTGATATCATACACGTTACCTCAAAGTGATACTAAATCTTAATTTCGTTTTCATTCATTGGTTTTTCGTTCAATGACGACTTCAGGCCACTAGATCATATTGATTTATTTTATTCAAAGAAAATTCTGCGTTTAAACATGATGATCTCGTACTGTGTTTCACATTTCTAACGTCTATACATGACGTATACAATAAACGCTCTCAATTAGCTGCAAAGTATGTAACACGTACAAACGAGATCAAATTCCCCATGATGTCACGCAAATATTGCCACCACTTATGTATTGATGAAAAGGACGGGTTCGGGTCATTGTAAATTCAGGAGAAAACCCGCATAAAAGCTAATGTTGACAAAGGGCGTTGTTAAGTACTTGTCAATCGAGAAACCAGACACCATGGCAACACTGCGTGCATTGTCCAAGTGCAGCTCTTAACTAGATGTTGATATTGTCATTCCCATCCATGTCTGTAAATATGGTTTAAAGGGAGAGAAGTTATCAGCACAGTCAATGTTTAATTATCGGTTGATGATCATCTTTTTTTTCTTCGGAAACGCGTTTTGCGCGCACGAAGTGCTTAATGGGGATCAATATTTTCGTGGCTTAAATTTGGTCTCCGTTCATCAAACGATGACGCATTTGCTTTCCACGAAAACATGCTCGGATGAGCGATCTTATGTGTAATTTTTTAAATTTTGTAGCCTATAGTTAAGAAGAAAAATCTATCAGGTTTTAATTACTTATGTGATGAACTGTACCGATCTTGGAGTAGGTTAAAAGGGGATTAAAGCTGGCATTTTCCAAGCGTTTTACTAATCAACTTCTTTTATCCAGACAACATCAATAACAACATGTAATGTTAAGATGAAAGGCATGGTGACCGCATAAAAAATACATTGAAATAGAAAAACTGATTTCTGAATTTCGCCAAAGACAGCAGTCATCTTATACACTAGGACTGATCTGCAGATCAAAGCGTCGTTAGAAAACACCTGTGAAGGAAATTTTTGATCACATGTTCCCTTATTTCGATTCATCGCCTGATCTGGTTCTATAAGCAAAAATCTGGGTAGCAAATAATGACACCATAACGAGAATACGTATAAAACTGTTTGCCGACAAAGACTGGTAGGGAATATCAGTTATATTTTGCGGGACACCCTGTATAAATCTATCCAACCCCAGGCTACTAAAATCCCGTATCTTCTTCTCACATAATCCTTCATCAACAATCGCTCGCAAAGTCACACATCAAGTACACGTTTCCTTACACATGTAGGTAATTTATGCATTGCGGGCTCTAAGCCATTTCCGATACAGCATCTGCTGAAAAATTCGTCATCTTCTACGAAATTTTTTCGTGATACTCAAAATTGCCTTGAGATCATGCAGCTCTCGTTTCTTCTCTTTCGGTCACACGAGTTTCCAGTCAATCCATTTTAGAATTCCCTCAAAACTACCGTTGTATTTCATATAATCAAATCATTATTTTGTTTCAAATTATTTTAAAAAAAACTTCACTGTACAGTATTTACATGTAGCTATATCAGAATAGGCCAGTGTTTCTACAAGGTTAATGTAAACGCCATATGTACACCTACATGTATGTCTATACATGTACATGTATATGTATCTTTGATAATAGTTTGGAAACCTGTTGATCTCATCTTCAACTCGTTCTCTGGCTCCAACACTAACAATACTTGTAGAACTTCCTGACTTTCATGATTTTAACAAAAAAGAAATGGTTCAGCTTATTTTGACGAGCCACAAGATTATTTTAAGAAATCCTGAAGCGTTTTTGAGGACCGCATAATTTCTGCGAACGTTCACAGCAAATAAGTGAAAACGTTTTCGACTCGACTCTTTTGATAGGATCCCATAGATCCCCAAGCCTGAGGAGAACAAAAAGTATCCAAGTTAGGCTTTTCATACAGCGAGCAGAACATCAATCAGTCAGAAATCTATAACCGCATTGGAATATATAATAATTTAGGAAATTCTTCTCTGCGTCCAGACTATTGCCATACACGTTCAATTCAATCTCGCGTCAGCAGTTTTTGAAGGTTTCCTTTCAAATAAGATTCTATGCAAGACGAAGACGAAATAGAAAAACACGGCGAGTAATCATTTTCGGGAAAAGCTTTCTATTAAGAAAGACCCATATTCCGGCCATAACTTTTGTGCATATATACATGTAGAAGAGAGAGAGAGAGCTTGGGGAAAAAAGATTGGTCCATTTAACTATTTCAACTTTGGCCATATATATCGATACAGGGGTTTCACTGGGGAAGTTATATGCTCGTAAAATGCCCCTGCTACTTTGGCAAGAAGTCCATAAGCCCAAATATCGAGTTGCATGCATGGGTTAAGAAGCGACCCAGGCTTCGGTTTGTTACGCCCCAGCACACTTTGGCTCAACTCCATACACCCCACACTAGGCTGGCTCTCAACTTTTATAAAGATTGAGACGGCAAAGACCCATCGTTATTCGCTATCATCGTAATGCTATATTTCACTTTCTGCACACTCAATAGTGAACTTGTGTCAGCCTGGCACAGAAGTCAAGACATGATAAATGTACATACCGGGTGAGGCATATGTCTGCGCCTTATACGAATATCTTTAAAATGGTAATAGCTAGGTGCGAATCAAACACTTTACCTGTTTCAGATGCAAAAAATTAGAAACTGTTAAAAGTGTCAAATTGTTGACAGCAAAGTTACAATTGCCAATTTGGTTTTGCGGAAGTATGCAACGTGCGATACACACTCTGGAATCCTCATGTCACCGCATATTTACCTGTGAAAAGTCGATTTTACTTACATGTAGCTGTCACCATTTTTAAGATAGTGATGAGACCGAGACACATACCTTAACAGGTATATTGTGCGAGCCCAGTTGGAGATTCAACTTTGTTACTGCACTAAACACTACCTGCAAAGATCGTAAAAAATAGGTGCTGTTTATTTCATATCAACCAAATTATCTATTTAGACCGAAAGCAACGGCATTCTCGTCATTCATAATCCAATTAAGTATTTCGTCACTGAATATAATTCAGGATGGAATTCAAGTTGCACGGCTTTTTATGCAAGATGGCACCCAGACCTTGTCACCTTATACATTTTAGAAACTTGTGGAGAATTTTTTATTCTCCACAAGTTTTTTAATTAGCGCGTTGTGGAAGAATTGCCTCTGATGAGCATAAACTGAAAAACACCTTTGTTTTCAAGCGAACTCTAAGGGACGACAGCTTCAATGTAATATGCAATAGCCTCATATCATTACGTTGTTATAAGTTAAGAACAAACATGGATAGTACAGACATGGAAGTAATTAAAAAAACGAATGCTGTTAATGGCCTTCAGCTAAACATACATTTGAACTGAATTCTCATTATAAACATTTTTTTGTGGGAAAAAATAACTCGAGCATGAAAACATTCTCCATTTTTTGCAACGATGGAAGCATTTCGGAGAAGGCTGAAGTAGACCTAAATATAAGGCATCTCAAACCTAAACGAATATATACATTAGTATAAAATTATTTGTTGCAAACGATCAGAAAAAGTACATTTTCCCACAAGTTGTCATGCTAACTGCAAGCTCGCCTGAGCATTGCTGCAGTATATTTATACAGACAAATTGATGCATATTAGCTTCACGTTATCCAGGGTCGTAACCCATGCAGCAAGAACATTGAGAACTTTTTGCTTTTCCAGTCAGAGGCTCAATCAGTTTCTGCCATTTTCCTAGCGGAACTCTTTTTATAGGATCGTATACAGTTGAATGCTCAAGACGCTGACATTCGCAGCATGACTAGTAGTTTGAGTTTAACTACACCGTGAATGTTATGCGATTGCGATTCAACTTGTTTTCCTAACTTAAAGGGAATGTCGAAGACAATTCGCATTACTTGATTTGACATTCTCTGCCAGACAAGGATCAAAAATGGCCAACTTGCCAAGTACGGTTAGCAGGCAGTTGCCCAACGGTGATGGATCTGATGGAGCTAAACCATAAAGATGTAAAATCATAGAAACTGCATGGTGCAAAAATGAAGTGTCGAAGCAAAGAGGAAAAGCGAGCTGGACATTGACGTTTATATCAAGGTCTATCCTGGCGCAGACATACGAAATGTCCTACTCGACGCCAGATCAAGTGCTATGCAACATAAAAAGAATGGAGTGAATGCAATGGCTTGTAAAAACGTGTTGCCTTTTAACAGATTGTCCTTATTCCTGCAGCTTTTGTTCATTCGGTACGTCCAGTGGATTTTCAGCACATGCTGTAACTCAAGTCAGCAATGACCTCAACACGGAGGTACAAAACATGTAGATTAGGGCCGTTTTCCCCAAAAAATGTGTACAACTACTGTGTATTAGTGTACAAGATGCAAAAGTATGGACTCGAAAAATATGGGCTTGTAGTGTAGTCCATCTAGAACAACTTGAAAGATCATCTTATATTAAAGTGACAACGTAATAACGCTTTTCCGATTTCCGGCTTTAAAGACTGGTTTATATAAAAGGTACGATAATGCGCGGAAGCGAGAAAAATCGCACGCGCCAATTGTTTGACCAGTCACAAACTCGGCTTATTTTCAATTCTAACTTTCGTCAAACTGAATTGAAAATCATTGGATTGCAATTATTATTTTCTTTTAAATCTCAAATTCATTAATTCTCGACAATTGACAATGTACGAATGATGACATGGAAGCGGATTTGACGTACGGTGCACGTTCAACGATTTATTTGCACTTGCAATGTGGTACTCCTCCTATACGATGCCCAACTACAAGGCGCTAACGCAAAAATACCCAAAGCACCCAAGTGTCGCAGTTGAGCATCTCACAGGGGTAGCACCAGCTTTCAAGTTATAATAAAAATAATTAACCGCGCATCGCACCTAAATTACGCTTACAGGACATGATTGGCCGCGTTAACCCGCACAAGTCTGCATCTGGACCGAAAGGCTATTTCCATCAGTTGTTTCCATTTCCAGTGGCGGATCCAGGGCGGGTTCTAGAGGTCAGGACCCCGTTTGGCAAAATAGAAAATTTACACTAGATAGATTGGAACCAAAAAATAAAAATTCATACTAGATAGAATGGTTAATAAATCGAAACATTTTGCAAAAAAGTAAACTGGTTTTGCAAATTTTTTTCAAAAAAAATGCAAAAAAGTAAACTGGTTTTGCAAAATTTTTGCAAAAAAAAATGCAAAAAGTCAGCAAAGTAGCAAAAGCTGTCTTTTGCAATAATTTTGCAAACAAATGTAAAAAAGTGAGCTGGTTTTGCAATATTTTCTGCATAAAATGAACAGCTTTTGAAAAATGTTTTAAAAAACATGCAAAAAATGAACTAATTTTTGCAAATGTTTTTTTAAACATGTATATTTAGGCCTCCATATACATACATGTGCTCACTGCAGACTTGAACATAGGTCATGTCATGTCATAAATTACCGTTTCGATTATATGATGGTCGAATTTTGGTGACGGACCCCGTTTGAAATAAAAGCTGGATCCGCCCCTGATTTCAACTGACGACGCGAAAGCACTTTCCCAGCAAAATTTCCCATAGGCGTTTTTCGTTTCTTTCGAGATTTTCCTTTTTCCGAGCTCGGCCAACCACGGAGAATAAGCCCCGCCCATCGTCACTGATTGACAGCACCGTGCCTCCCTAATGCCACCCCCTCTCACCCAGCCACCCACCCTTTATCGGCGGCGTTGTTTGGCCGGTTGCCAAAAGATTTTTGACATGACTGAAAATTACATTTCCATGGAACAAAACTAGACCATTCATGATGAAAAAATACGAATAAAATCGGACCAAATTGAGCGAAATGCTTAAAAATGGAACACCAAAATTATTGACCGTTCCAATCACAGGGTCCCCCCAGAAATTCAGTTTTCAACTTCCCTGACTTTTCCAAATTTTCAAAATAAATTTCCCTGACCATTTGAAATGTGAACATATTACATATGCCAAAGTAAAAAACTTCCTAGTAGCCAATTAATGCTGGGCTGATGAAGTGTGTCATTTTCTGACTTCCTTGTCTTAATATTGGCTGAATTTCCCTGACTTTTTCTAAATAAATCAATCTTCTCTGACTTCTCCAGGTCTTTTCAACTTTCAAGACATTTCCAGGTTTTATAGTAATTTTGCATGGCCTGAAGTCTTCCTTACATACATGATACATGTACTTGTACAGTATACATGTAACTTGTTGTTTTCATTCTGCGCAATCGGGTAAAATGGAACACCAAAGCTAAACTTGGCGAGGGCCGCTCGATCGAACAACAGCAAAATTGGGACCCGAAAAGTACTTCGGGGCAATCCGAAGCCTTCCCTCATCGAGTGGTATCTATCAGAATTATGTCGCTCACTTGGTAAGCTATGCAAGTTGTTGTTTCCATTCTGCGCGATCGGGGCAAATGGAACGAAACGGGGGAAAATGGAACGCCAAAGGTGAGCTTGGTTTATGGGCCGTTCCGATCGAATCGCAGCCGAATCGCCCCCGAAAATTTCTTCGGTGCAAGCCGGAAGTCTTCCCCCATCGAGTAGTACAAGGGATATATCGCCTACCTCGCTAAAAGTTGAAATAAGTTGTTGTTTACATTCCGTGAATCGCCGGCAACCATTTTCATCTTCTTGTTGTTGTTCCATGTAATAGTGGAACAGACGCACTTACCTGAGCGGTGCGGAGCGACTCCTTTGAACGACGAGGCTAACAGGCGAAAATGCATTGAGCGCCGGCGAGCGCTACCCAACCATTTAAAACTGCGAGTTTTTGGCAAGCGAGGCTATTTCGAATTTTTCGTGTAACGGCTTTTGGAGAAGAAGACGAGAAGATGTCCGCTCGACGCTCCTGAAAGGTAAGAAAAAAACATTCGTATTCCTAGTTCTAGCGCGTTAGTCTCTATGCTAATTGACGACGCAACGAATAGGAACGCTTCTAGCGTATGGGGAAGCATGTTTCGAGCCATAACTCGCCTGAATTCGACCGTAAGGAACCTGGCAAATTTGCCTGGGCGATGCGTTCTATTCCAGCGAGGCGTTCGATAAATCTGAAGTAGATTGTCGCTCACCCTAGTCCATTTCGTTTCGTTATCACTCATTTCGTTTAAGGCTGATTACAAGGTCCGTTGAAAATGCGTGGTAATTTTCGGACACCCTGCATCATATTTCCACCATGCAAAATTTGTTCTGTACGTTCGCTTTAATCATCATACTAAATAATCGAGCGTTTGTACAAATATGACTCCAAATCGACTTTCAACGTTTGTCCGCCAGGTGGCGCCACGTGTTCAAGAAGAAAAAAGTCGCGATTTTTTTTCCCTGGGATTCGAACTCGGATCCCCTGCTTGCTAGGCAGGAGCTCTACCACCAAGCCACGGCGCCAAGCGTATGGGAGATATGCAACACAGAATTAACTTTAAATTAATTGATAATTAAAATCGATTTTGTCCAACAGATAGCGCCACATCTCCCCCAGATGGTTCGCGTTTCTGCAGTTATACTTGGATATATACATATT
>JAQFYZ010000737.1:0-34068 GCA_034695085.1 Cylindroiulus punctatus | reverse complement strand
AGATTTCTGCTGACCATTTCCAAAAGTTGATATTAATAAACATTATATTTTTCTCATGAGCAGGTTTAAAAAATTTTACTACACGATGTATAAAGTCAGGGAAAGTCAGGGAAATGAGTTTGTAAATTTTAGTATGAACCCTGTGTGAACGCCGATTTGTACATTGCAACACATTAATACGCATTGTTTTTGTCTTTGCTGTATGATAATGTACATACTACTGTGTTTTGCCCTTTTCATGGAAAATTTACATAAATTCATGCAAAAATGAGTGTCCTGGTCCCCTCTAGTCCGGATAATCGAAGCTCTACTGTATTCAAATGCAACAAAACGTTTTTTATTTTTTATTTTACTGTTTATGGTTTCTTCTAGCATAATGAGACGTGCAACACTTTGCGCAGAATAGACGACAGTTTAATTTTATTTTTGTGCATTTTATAAAAGTTTGTTATGGACATGCAATTTCCTAACGAAAGTAAAGCCCTACTACACTGTAGAAAGTGATGCAAAATAAACGTTATTATTAAATGAAATATTTTTTAATTATTATTATATATATATATGTAATTAATTAAATTAAGTATTACTAAAAAAAAACGTTTATTAAAAGTGCAAACGTTAACTTTCGGTTTTTTTTTTGGTCTAGTACAGTACCTATGCTAAATATCTAGGAAATTGCCCGTCCATAACAAACTTTTATAAAAGGCACAAAAAGGAACTTAAACTTTCGATTGTGCATGCTCACAGTGTCTACTGTACTGATTTGAACTCAAAATGTAATCAAATCAATCAACGAAAGAGAAATTGCTGCATAATCATGCACTGCAAACATTGTTATGTCACAGTTGATTTTTTTCACGCAGGTCTGACATTTTGGAAGCTCATTTGATATTTCCCAGCAAGAAATTGACATCAATTATTTTTTCCATTAATGGCAAAAACAAGTACCATCCTGGAATGCACTTTTATGGCAGAAATTGCCATCTCATGGAACACTTTACAGTCATTGCAAATTGCAATGCAATCATGAAATCACCAGGATATAATTTTGTAGGAATCTAAATCTATAAACACTGAATTAGCGAAACGAAAGTTTAATATCATTTGTGTACCTTTGATAAAAGTTTGTTATGGACCTGTATTTTCCTAACTAAAGTTGACCCCCAGTATACACTTGATGCAGCACGACGAACGTAATGTAATTTCTGCACGCTTTATAGCCTATACCATGAAGACATTCATGGTTGTAATGGATGTCTTCATACTAGGCAGGCGACTAGTTGAAGCAAATGTTCAAGTCAGTTATGGTAAGATTTTCCTTAGGAAATTCACAATTACCAATGAATGACACAGTAACACTTGAAAGGAAAGAATGAAAGCTGTTTAATATTAAATTTAACTCACAATGAACAATTCACTAAACAGTGCTGAAATAGACAAGTCAGTCGTTGAAGAAGCAGCATTGCAACGAGTAAGAATGGAAACATGTTGGTCAACCAATAAACTTTTCGTTTCACTCAAGTGAAACAAGTGAAACGAATGCGCCTACTTGCTTACACTGACAGAATGCATGTCACACTTTAAAACAATTGTAAAGCCACGATCAGGATTAGGCTTCTTCAGAATGATGTGATGCGCAAGTCAATCATACCTAGTGCATGTTTTGTTCACATTCCCCCAATGCCCGAACCAGAATGTTGCACTTGCCAGCTTGCAATAACGCATTAATAGTTCGGAACAAAATCGTGCCTCATATCACTTTTTGTCGATGTACCGAGAACCAGCGTTTGGTATTGCATAACTTCTAAATAAATGTGGGCCAGCACAAATTGGTACAGAAAACTGCTTCCCAATATTGAAAATTAGGAACTCAAAGAGGCGAATTTAAGAGAAATTAAAGGTCCCACGTGACATACAAAACAGAAGAGACAACGTTTTTGGGAGGAAATAAAGACGTAAAAAAAAAAACAAGTTGAAAAATAATAAAAACCAATGTGCTCAATCTGTGTCCTCGGCTTCGTCCACAATTTCCAAATCACTTTCCAGACAAGCATCGTCGGCTAGGGAGTACGGAAAGTATATGTTAATTTCTGTGGCAAGACCAGCAAGGTCGGTAGTGAAACGTAGGATCAGAATGTGTTACCTTCATCAACATCAGCCAAGTTTGGGAAAGGATCACCCAGCAACATTGCCTCCATTTTTTCCAGTTTTGCATCGTCTGAGGAAACATAAGTAAGGTATGTTACAATAACATATCGATGGCCTAGTGGCAATACCACGTAACAACAAAATCGCATTTTTACAGGAAGGAGGAAAAAAAAGATTCATATTGCACCTCGAAATAGGGAATTCTATTAGCTCCGATATTACTAGTTATTGCATTATCACAAGCAGTACAATCCCAAGACAAAAGTAATGTGCAACACACCATGTTCATAACAAAGTGACATCCTGAATTGAGGCATTTACTATATAATCTATATACGAGACTAGAAGCTGTGCTCGACCGAACAAAATGGAGAATGTTGCCCATGTTTCGCCAACAATAAGCACCTTACTTGGCTTCTTCAATAGGTCACCAAAGGTTAATTTACGAAAATGAAAACATAAATACATGTAATGCTGTTGTATTAATGCTTTAAATCAAACAAAAAGGGGCCAAAATGTCGTCGTAATATGATGTTAGTGGGAGATTATCGGCTGTAATGCATTTCCCGAGAAATACAGAGTAAATTGGAACACCGGTTGATCAACAACTCTTGAATTATAATTAGGTCCTAAAAGCTTTTGACCATTAGGAATAACAAAAACATGCAAACTCCAAGATAAGAATGTCAAGGTAAGGAAAAAAATGAGATAAGGCTTCTTACCTTCGTCTGCCGAAAGCTCCACCAAGTTGATGCCCTCACCACCTTCAAGTGACACGCTGGTTTCCATTTCTTCAGGCTCTTCGGAACCTTGGTTTTCAGCCTCTGCCACCAAAGAAGTAGCGGTGTCTAAATTACATTTATTGACCTCTTCGTCAACCAGGGTCACCACCTCAGTAATCTGCCACAGCTCCTTCGCTTCCACTTCCGCATTCTCTTTGGCTGCCTGATCTTGTCCCTGCATCGTCTTTGTCGCAGCCTCGAGCGCAGCCCTCCTGGGCGTAGTCTTCTGCCGCCTTCTTCTAGCAGCCAGAACGGACGGTTTTGCTTCCCCGGCATTAACGTCGGGCAAATCTAACTTCTTCAAGTCGGATGGCTCCGGTGATGCCAGGTCAATGACATCGTCCTCCAAGACAGTCTTTCCCCTCACGGGTCTTCCACCTTGGTCGCGCTTAACTCCGGCAGCAGATGCAGTGGCTCTCGGGGGTTGCCGCCGTGGTCTCGAGGGAAGTTCCGCTTCGGGAAGCTTGACAACTTCGACGGTGGCTTGCCTTGACGACCTGGTTCCAACTCTGGTAGGTGGAGTAGTTTCCGATTTGGCACCGCGAGTGTATCGGCTGGGTGTGATCTTCTTAGCAGGCTCTTGAGTGACCTCTTCGCCTTCACCTTTGGACTGCAGTACTTGGGGAGAAACGACCCTACCTCTACCAACCCCCCTACCTCGTCCACGGGAGCAAATTGCCATCTGGCGCCGCTTGGCCGGAGGAGCTTGGTTTTCGCTGATGGTCTCCACCTTGACGACAAAGGAGGATGTTTCACTTGTGGAATCCAGAGGAGGATCATCCAAACTCTTGATGTCAACTTCGGACAACTTCGAACTGGCATTGCCCTCGACCGTAGCCGTCGTTTGGGAATGTCCAGTGGCCTCGCTTGTCTCTGTGTCAACACCTTTCGATTGATTTTCCACAAGATCTGCAGCCGTGCTGGGTTCATTATCTTTGTCCGTCATGCCTGCTTCCTGAAGATTCGTGGCACTTGCCTCATCAGCCAAACTGACCAAACCTGAAATCTCCAAGGGAGGATCCACAGTAGCGACGTCATCACCTAGAATCTCAGCAGCTGGCATTGCTGTGTTTTCTAGAAGGGCATCTACGTTGGATAAAAATTCTTCGTCCAGCGTTTCATCGTGCGCCACTTCTGTAGACACGATGACAGCGACATCTTCCTTGGCAGCATCTTCATCGATATTTTCCAAGGCAGCAGTATTCGCATCTCCACCAACGGCATCATCCTTGTCCACCTTATCGGCAAACAATTCGCCATGACCTTCGTCGTGATCTCCTTCAGCAACCGTTTCTGTGCCAGTATTTTCCGGCACGTTGTCTGCGTCTTCATCATGGATAGTTGCACTCGCATCCATGTTAATTTGGTCATTACTGGCTTTGTCCTGAACGCTCTGTGCAGCATCTTCCAGCTTGTGTTCTTCAGCTGCAATGTCAGCTCCTTCTTCTACTTCATCAACAACATGTGCACCCTCCTCCATTTCGGCCGCAACATTTTCGGCAGCTTCCTCCTCAACATCTTCGGCAGCTTCCTCCTCAACAACCGCAACATCTTCGGCAGCTTCCTCCTCAACAACAGCAACAACTTCTTCTTCTTCCCCTTCTGCTGCAGCATCTTCGTCAACAACTGCAGTGACTCCTTCTTCCATTTCTTCTTCTTCTGTTGCTGCCATAGCACTTGCTACCTCCTCTTCAGCTACGTCTCCAACCACATCTTTACCGCCTGCATCGTCCACCGCCTCATCTTCACCACCTGCATCGTCAACCACCTCGTCTTCTCCTCTGGGGTCTTCAACTATCTCATCTACAACCTCTTCTTCTTCTCCTGCATCGTTAACCACCTCGCCTTCAGCTACCGCGACATCCTGGTCCATGTTCTCATCATCTGCATCGTCAATGACTTCGTCTACTACGTTTTCCACACCTTCTTTAACAACATCCATGACTTCATTTTCTTTTGCCGCAGCTTCTGTACTGTCATCAAGAATATCCGTGCTCTCCTCTAAATCTGCATCACCTAAAACGTCATCCTCATCACCTGGCACCATTAAGAAATCATCTTCTTCGATCGCATTGCCATCGCCATCATTGTCCTCGTCAGCGTCCTCTTCAATCACAATTTCAGCCGATTCATTATTATCATTATCAACATCCGCATCATCGACTATTCTTATATCTGCATTTTCGAAATAATTTTCATCGAGATCTTCACCATTTTCGTCCTTTGTGATCGCATCTTCAGCTGGTTGTTCCACAGCAGGTGCATTTTTCTTATCGGCAACATTTTCATCACTTGCTTGACCGTCGATCATTGCAAAATCCTCCATCTCGTCATCAGAAATCTTATCAAACACATTTTCGTTCTGAGACGCCACCGCGGACTCTATGTGACTTTTCTGGGCTACACCAGACTCCTGTGGCGAGTCTTCAACCAACTCGTCATCAGAAACCTTTTCAAACACATCTTCCTCGGCGGTTTTCTTTGCAGAATCTTTGCAAGCGTCAGGTGATTTTTTTAAACTTTTTACGCCGCCTTTCTTGACATCCGCTCTTGATGAACCCGACGAAGTTGCTTCAGATGGTTTTTTAGAATCGGAAACTGGCTTTTCTTCTTTTGCATCTTCAAGTTTTGTCTTTGACGACTGCTTGTCAGTACTCACGGATGTATCATCGTCGTCGATATCGATTATTTCAGGTTCTTTTTTATCAGTTACTGTGGGGAGGACATCGACGTCTTCATGTTGAGTTTTCTCTACCGGAAGGTCTTTGAGCTTCTTCTCTTGCTTCTTTTGGGCGTTCAGTACTGACAGGATTTGCTTCGCATAACTTGGATTGCTTTTGCAGAATTTCTGAATAAGCATAAAGGTATTAGCAAGTTTGTTCAACTTATCTTTAGAACAGTGTCTAGGTATAATAGAGAACCCCTATACACTTTCTAATGATATCGTTACAAATGGCTATGCAAAACGCATTTGGGGAAAGTCCACATTTCATGGAATCAAGAATATTCACATCCTTTCTCACTCGATCAACAAAATAATGGGAGAATAAACCTACGCTGTAGTTGGCGTTGTGTTTCAGGCTCTCCAGATGACCGCGGGCCGCGCCCAGATCTCCAAACAGCTCCTTACATAAATTGCAGTAGAAGGAATCACAGGGAATCATGAACTCTGCCCCTATAAAACAAATAGCAGTTCGTATATTCTGTTCAGGAATAGGTGATGGTTCAAGACTACAACAAATATTCCAATATAATCTAAAAGTGGACGGACTTTTGCTTTAGCTTCCCCAAACCCAAACTCATCGGTGAACAGAAGACATGAATTTCAATAGGATCATTGTGCCAAACGCATGTCTGTGCGATAATGAACAAAATGTGGCAAGTGGTCCTGAAGTAATGTTTATTTGGTACGTGTAGCATAGTGGCGCAGGCAATATTATTTACGTGCACTTTTTAATATTGTCGGGCTTGGTAACAACACACGTTGCATGAATAAACTATTATTCTTGAAATTCAAGTCTTCGATTGATATTAGTGTTGACAAAATAAGCGCTAAACATTCAGCGAGGCTTTACGGAAGATGCACGGTCATGGACAGCACATCGTCCACAACATGCAGCTCAGGGTAGTTTCCACCTTCCAAATGCCAGGACACAGGGTGGAATGCCACTATCACAGAACTTTGATGACGACATATACCAGTCAGCTCGGTGTTGAGATGAACTGCACCGCAATCACACGTTGCATGATCTGCCATATGGTCATAGATACCACTTCATTTTAGTCCATAAAATGCACAAAGGTCTTGAAATTTGACATTATTTGGGAAATGCTCATTGTCACTGATCGTGATGATCCCAGCAGAGCACGCGAAACTTACAAAATTCGTGCGGCAGTAATGCAGTGATACAGCTGAAAGCGGCATGTGTACGGTTTCATCAGGAAATCCAAAGCAATTCTGCAGTTCAACCCAGTGGAAACTACCCTTAAAGCAAAAGCATTAACCAATGTGGCATTTTGAACACGAGTTCAAAACCACCGTTGCGACTGTTTGGACCTCCAGAAGTGGCAGTCTTGGTCGTCCCCTGGTTCGTCGGTGGACCAATTCAGCGGTGCAGCTGCAAAGGTTTAAGGGCAAAGGGTTTCTCCTACCTCTGAAGGGCAAATACGTATACTTGTCTCCGGGGCCCAGTTTGCTTTCGGGAGGCTTCTCGGCCCAAGGTCGCTCAGCAGCCGGAATGCGCTACGAGTGGCGGCAAGTTTCAAGAAAACAGGAATGGCAAAGAAGAAACAATTTATTAATACGGCGAGAGGCGACTCGGCAAGTGCCCTCCAGCGGCACGAGCGCCGCTGTTCGGAACAAACCCTCAA
Source organism: Cylindroiulus punctatus (assembly GCA_034695085.1). NCBI lineage: Eukaryota > Metazoa > Arthropoda > Diplopoda > Julida > Julidae > Cylindroiulus > Cylindroiulus punctatus. Next base: position 26,767 of record JAQFYZ010000737.1, on the reverse strand, counting down.
CGGCACTCACTTGCATGACGTCATAGTGCTTTCTTTGCAAGTGCTTCAGCAAGCTGTCGGCTACCGGCATGACGATGTCGCAGTGCTTGCACCAGTGGTCACCGTTGTCGGTGAAGCGGTAGTGCTTGCCCGGCGTGCTTGCGGGGCCCGACACGTCCAGTGCCTTCAGCTCCTCGGCAGCCGCAGGGGCACGGCTGGACGACTTGAGATTCAGCACAATGGCTTTGGACTTCTCGCGCGTCTTGGATTCAGCAGGGGCCTTCCTGGCCCGCGCCGGCGCGGCCGAAGCACTTTCCCTCGGGGCACTTGCTTCCAAGTGCACCGAAGCCTTCAAGGAATTGCGCACAGCTTGCAGCTCATCCTTGGCGCTCTCCACGTGGGCCTTTATCTCGTCCTGCAGCTTCCGGCCCTCGGCAAGCTTCGGGTCGGTGGACCGCTCGTCATCGCGCAGGATCTCCATCCTGTGCGCGCACTTATTCTTCAGCCGGTTCAGCTCCACGTGCAGTAGTTCCACCTTCTTCTTCAGCTGCACTTCCTGCTCCGTCAGCTTCTTGCGTTCCTCCACCGTCTTCGGAACGGGGCAGTCGGCCTTCGTGGGCGGTGTCGAGCGGGACGTTGCGCTGTCGTCCTTGGTCGATTTGCCCTCCCTCGAAGCAGAACTGCCGGTCCTGGTGCTAGCTGGCGCCTTTGAAAGCGAGCTGCTTCTTTTGGAAGCAGCGGCATCCCTCGACGTTGAACTGGCTGTCTTGGAGGACGAACTCGAGCTTCTCGAGGCGGGTTTCGAAGCCGTAACTGCCGGCTTCGAAAAAGAACTGCTGGTTTTGGTGGACGAGGAGGACCTGGACTTGTCAAAGCCATGCGGGACTTTGTAGGGAGCTTTGTAGGAAGACACCGCGAAGCTCTTGGTGGCTGCGCTGGATCCGCTTTGCTCCTTCGCGGCCTTGGCCGAAGAGCTTGCGGCGGTACCTTTATCGCTTCTTTTCTCGACCGACTGCGGAACGGGCGTCAGGATTGAGCAGCGTTTAGCATTATTCTGCAGTTGCTGGGACCGCCATATGTTCTGCTGTGCGTCTGTTGTGCTCTTGATGCCCAGGCGCGCGGCTACACCAGCCATGTACGGTGACGGTATCGCTGACACCGGAGTGAAATTCGGGAACAAGGGCGGTATGAGCGGCCTGGGCGGGAATGGCCCCATGCCCGGTGGATGGAGAGGCTGGGGCATCATCTGAGGCACCATCGCCGGAGGGGCCATCATGGGTGGCTGAGTCGGATGCGAGATGTAAGCCGACTGCATCTGCGGGGCAGCGGGCGCCCTGCCGTACTGGTAGTCAGGCTGACTAACAGGCAGCAAGGGGGCTGGCATCGGCTGCTGAACATAGGGATACTGGGAGGTGGGTGGTGGTGGGTACGCGGGTCTGGGGTGGTAATTAGAAGCACCGCCGAAGCTGGCCGCAGAGCTTACCGGCGCCACCGGCTTGGGCAGCGGCGCTGCCTTGGCAGGCACCATTCCGGAATCGTCCTGCCTGATGACCTGGATCGGTCTGTTCTCAAAGACTGCGCGGTCAGCTTTGCGGACCTCCTTGGTCTCCTCCGGGCGCGACTCCGTTGCGCTGCTGCTCAGAATGCTTATCAGCTGCTGCGCCAGGTCGGCCGGCTTAACCCCCTCCTTCTGCAAACCGGAGACAGACTGCTTGCTGGAATCAACAGTCTGCGTGATGTGCTTCAGGAGAGTTTCCACCAGCACGTCCCCGATGCTGGCGGCTGGCTTCTGGGCGTCGGCCTTCTCCCTTGTGATGGGCTTGTCCGAGCGCTTGTTCAGGTTTTCCCAGAAGGGGTCCTTGCGTTCCTCCGCCGCTGCGTGCTTAGCAGCGGGCTTTTCCTGGTAGAGGAACTCGTCAGAATCCACGCTGCCAGTGCTCCGGGCACCGGCCACGTCCCCGGAGCGCTCCTGCTTTTCCCTGAAGCGCGACCCTGGCGTGTCGTCCTCTCGACACTTTTGTTGCTTGGCCTGGGTGGCCATGCGAACGCGATACACGTCCATGTTGCTGATGGCCCGGTCCCCCTCGTCCCAAATGGTCCTCAGATCGTCTTCATTCCGGAGCTGGTCTTCAGGCTGGCGCGGCCGACGAGTGTACAATGACTCGCTATCGGAAGGAGCCATCCTCGACTCGGCATTCCAGTTGGGATTCTTCTGCTGCTGCTGTTGTTGCTGTTTCCTAGACAACTGAAGGGACGCATTTTCCACCCCCGGCTTGTTCCAGACAGCAGGACCAGGTGCGGCAGATGTATTATTTCCGCCCTTATCGGTAAAATCAAAGTTGTAGTTGTTGGACTGCCGGCTTGGCGGCCCGTCTTCGTAACGCATGGCGTTTCGGTCCCGGCCACTGTCAGCAACGCCCATTGATGACTTGTGGTAATAGTCGTCTCTAGTAGGGTTCTGCCTGTCCCACACCGAATTTGTGTAGGGACCACCGATTTCATCATGGGATAACTCCTAGAAAAAGCATTCATCTTTAGTGACATTCAGGTATATACGCTCAAGAAGTTGACAAATGGGAAAAGTTGATCGATATATGCTAATAGCAAGACAAGTACATCTAAATATCAAAGTACGAAAATGACCGCTGCAAGTAAGCCGCCACCCATACGCGTTCTCTTGGTAAAACGTTGCCATTACCTCATTACAACACCCCAACCCATACATGAATTCAGCCTTAAATAATCTCGCGGCACACATACACACGCAAGGTAGATTGGTCCACATCATAAAGTAGCTGCTCTGCACCGGCAAATTTTCAGTTTGCATACATGAGATTGAAAATCTTCAGGAATGCAGCATGACGATAGAAAAGACAGCTACGTCGTTCTTCAGTCTGACACTGACCGGACTCCTTTGAGGTTTACATCATGGCAAAATGCAGCAAAATGAGGAAAGCATCAGTTACAAAAGTTGTTATTTGGCGAATAATTCGTTGTTGTGTTCAACAGCACACCGATGAGACGATGCTCATAAAACTAGAAGGTCCAAGCACTGATATTCCAACAACGTGCTCACACAATTAGTGATGCTGATTGCAATACTTCTGCATTAGTTGGAATAGATTGGTGGCACCATTTGATGCTCATCAAGTTTGTCGCTGTAGAAATTCTGTGAAACATCGTCATTCACTCATCGGCAGAAAATGTCAGCAAAAAAAAAAAACACTAACTAAATTTATGCAATTAAAAACAGGAACTTAAATACTTCTAACAAACTCGGCAATAGATACCCTTCTGCTTACACTTTGCACTAAAAACTACAAAATGACATTTTCAAAAGGCAAACATTTGAATAAGTCAATATTTTCTTTATGGGGACACTAAGATCAACCCCATCCCTCTCACTCAGAAAACAAACACTGTAGGCCTACAGTTGTTTGGTCATGGTTCTGCAACCAGTATCGAAGATATATCTCGCAAGGAATGTATTTGTCAATAAATACCATATTAAGTTCTTTCTCCATGTCAGTTTAGAATTCCGGTAAGAATTGTGTTTGCGGCTTGACATTTGTTAAATTTAGCAGTTTTAAATCAAATGCAGGATTTTAAAAAAAAAGCATTAACATTTTGCCAATTATGTAAGTTTCATTCTTGCATACTAACGCTACTTAGTACATTGTAGATACTTCAAGACTTTAACAATGTGACCACCAATTCAAATTTCACACCCATGAGATTCAGATTTCAACTATTGCTTTGAAAATCTTATCAAGCTGAACAGTCACTACGTTTCCATGCAGCGTTATAGCATGCCTAACCAAATGCAGGCGACAGACCATTAAAACCAAAAAGTTGGCTTGATTTCAGCAGGCATGATACACAAAAACAAATTGTTCAACCTAGCTGAGAACCTTTGTTGCCGATTCTCAGATTTATGAAACCAGCCCAAGAGGTTCTCAACTAGGTTGATAAACAAGGTTTTGTGGACATTGTGTGGACAGGGTATAAGTGTAAGCAGGCTACGTCTTCAACGCGACATGATGAGTTCTCGCTTAAAGCCTTTGATCGGTTCACAATAACTACAACATCAATTTAATCTGAACAGATTAAAATGCATGACAGGATTATAGAAGTAACGTGCTACGCGTATAAATAAGATAAATAAACACAAATAAAATATTTAGCTGATGTCTTTTTCATTGATGGATGTAATGTTAGTGGCTATGCCTATGGTTGCAGGTTAGTTGGTTGGTTATTCATTTCTAATGTTTGCCTTCTTGAGGGCTTCCTGTATGCAGCAGCTGTTGCCATTCAAGACATGAATGTTCTAAGTTGAAAAAGGCCATTCGTACCAAAAACGATGTCCTGTTAATCTTGCTTGTATCAAAATTGTACATGACTAACGTTGTCGAAAATTTACAGAACATAATTATACATGTATAACAAATGGATTTATAATCTGAAACCTAAACTTGCTTCATTAATAAAAGTTACATGTTTTGCAGATGCATCAAATACACCGGTACACGCACGTGGCAATTCAACACCATGGGAAAATCAACATACTTACTGAGTATTTTAGAAAAGAAAGGAAGTGCTGACCAGCCTTACCTTCTCGCGAGCTCTATTCTGCATAGCCTCACTCTGAAACACCGAATCTGCAATTTCCTGGTATCTCTGCTGGGGTTTTTGCCTCTTTAAACCACGCTGAACATTCCTCTGCTCTTGCCCAGGAAAGTTAGTCGACGCTCTTTCATTCCGGAAACGATCTTCTGGAAAATCTTCATCATCATACCAGTCTTGCTGCCTTTGGTTGTTCATCTCATCACGCCTCATGCCCATCGGACCTTGCGACCTTTCGATATCCAATTGAGAAAGGTCCCGTCGCATCGGTCTGCCGCGATCTTCTGGGCCCATCCACGGATCAAGCCTTTCATCTTGGTTATTGCCCCGTCCCCAAGGATCAATGCTTGCCTGGCGCTTGTCAAAGAAGCTGCCAGCCATTTTGAACGTCAAATTCTGATAGAAACGAGAACAAAAATCTGGAAGAAACAATTTGAAATCATTGGAAAGTACACCACAAAATGCACCATCACGTGACTTTCAATAACATATACATTGTACCACCAACTGATTCGGAACAGACATTATTAGCAAGGCCAACTTTCATCCGACAAGTACGTTTTAACACAATTACTCAGAACTGTGTCTAAAATATGATAGCTAGGTCAATGGAAGGTAGAAATGAAGGCTGCGTGGGCAAGCATACAAGTTCTGGGGGGCTACAGTGCGGTACAATTGACTATATCCTACTTGATAGCATATGTGCAATGGATATGCCCCTGTCTGATATTTGCAGACGACATAGTTTTGCTCTATGAATATCCTATAGAACTTCAGAAACTTCTTAATATATGCACATCTTACAGTCGGGCAGTTTGATCTAGATTTCAGCATGGACAAATCAAAAATCTTGATCACCACAAACACGGAAAACAATTCTCATTCCTGGACATTTGGTGATAATACAGTTAATATGGTGCAATTGTGGCAGGAGTGGTTGGCAAGGTGGCTTTTCAGTCCTACTCTAGATATGAAGTAGTTAGAGGTGTCTGGATGGCAGTTGGTGTGCCATCCCTTACATATGCAAATGATGTTGTATGCCTTTCGAAGTCACTATTAGACCTTCTCCGTGCTGCACAGAAGAGAGTGGGTACACTAGCCCTTGGTTCCAACAGGTACGCCGCCAATGAAACAACTCAAGGTGACACGGGTTGGTCTAGTTTTCGGGTTAGAGACGAGGCTATTTAACTTAAGCATCTCAGGTGGATATGGAAACTGGACAAATAACGACCAGCTAGTATGGTGTCTGATGGCAACAATCGCGAGTTAGGTACATCCTAGTTCAGGAAGGTGCATAAACTTCTAGAAGTTCTTATGTCAACTGCTGGTACTGGTACTCAGCAGTAGACAAGGCTGTCCAGGAAAGAGAGAATGCAACATGGTGATGTGGAGTTCTAAAGAAAACTTCCCATCCTTATAGTAACAAAAATATATCCAATGGGAATACATTTATGACAACTCCAAGGCTAGTGAATTGTTTTTCAAAGCAAGATCAGGCTCTCTAGAGACAAACTCAAGGAAAAGGCATTGGTTTTCAGAGGGCCCACTCTGTTTAGCACTACTGTAAAATGAAGAGCATGTTTCGAAACATTGCTCAAAACTAGAGTACCTGGTTGGGAAAGTGTCCCATTAGAGGACTTATTGGCCTAGGAAATCACGATAAAGTATCTTTAGATAATTTTCGGCTCTAGTAAAACAACGTCTGGTGACTTGGTGGCAACTACACCAATAGTCTCCCCTTCTAAATGATGTAACGTGCGTTGACGTCTATTGACTCAACATGGTGTCCTCCGTTTGAAAGGAGTAAAAGCATCTATCTACATTGTATCTATAACAGACGTCGTAATTTCAATTTTCCAGTCCACTTTTTGAATACACGGCCCCTATTTCTTTCGCCAGTTTGCTGCTGAGAAAATGACTATCCGAAGTTTCCAATGACAATAGGCTAAAATTTGGAAAAGTACTATACCAGTCAACAGGGAATTACCACTTTATTTTATGGATGGGGCCACGTTACCCCAAGCATATGCCCCTAGCAGGTCCACCAGAAATGTCCAACCTGTTCCTAATGATCGCTTCATCTTCATGATATTATGTTCGTATTTTGTATATTTCCTCCCCTATTCAGTGTTTTGAATTTTAAGTTTATTGCCAGTGATTTCTTATTTCTTTTTTTTTTCTTTTTTTTTTATCATAATTGTAATTGTTTTATTTTGTATCTCATCCCCCTCCCCCACCAAATGGCATCCTCACAGATGCTGACTGTGGGCGTAATAAATTGAATTGAATTGATGGTAGCATAGCACGTGTATAGGCCTAGGCTTATTTCATTGTCGCATCCAACTTCTCTTACAACCTGTGACAAATATTATCCCATCAGAACTTACCTCAAACAGGAAAGATTCACGCCTCCTCGTGCTCATAAACGAGCTGCTTCGTTAGTCTAAACAAGTCGATGTTGCTGTTTTATCCATTCGATAATGTCTTCCATTTTGCAAGCAGATTCCAAGGACATGAAGCGGGAGCAACAAGCGACGATATTCGCAGTATTTTTAACTCGCATCAATATTCCATTAACGGGAACCGGTTCGAAGGCTTTCGTCGAACTAAATACACCCCCACCTCGTAATATTTAACACGCAATAATAAAGCATGAAAAACACTTGCCTGAAATGCACGAACAAAAAGCACATACAACAGCGTGGGGTGGGCCGGTGGCGCGTGGGATTCTGGGATTCCTACTTGAGGTAGAAGGTAAAAGCGCCGTTGCAATCGTGCATTCTAGCTTAGGATTTCGGCGGGAAATACACAAAATTTGAAATGTTAGTATGTATCAACGACAATAAATTTGAAAAATTGGAACCAATAAACATAGAAAAATTGGTTAAATTCATGTATGTGAACTGATTTTTTAAAAAGCAAGTCTAAAAAAAGAGGATGTAATGACCAACGAACAAATTCTTTTTATCACAATTAATTTTTTAATTATTATAATTATTTTAAATATAATAACCCCAAAAACACTAAAGACTTACCTGTCATTCACGTGAACTGGGTCAGGCTTTTAAAGCCTTTTGATCTGTATATGATCAGGAGTCATTTCTTAATACGTTTCTGCCGTCTGTGATTAATACCTCCTGCAGACAAACACGAAATCTAACTAATTTTCCATTTTGAATATCTCTCGGGCTCGGGCATAAATCCAAGAAGCACGTTTTCGGATTTATGAAACCAGCCAAGGAAGGTTCTCGATAAGGTAAATTAACTAGATTTCGTGTTGGTCTGTAATGATGTATGAAGTATTAGGCTTTCCCGAATAGAACATGTTACACACGCAGACGATCCGGGCTACTTTGCAATACCACCTGAACTGGCGAGCAATTAGTACACTGGTAATTAATTTTATACTGACGTGATAACTCAACTACTTCCCAAATTATGAACAGCTTAAGTTTTGACACATGGATTCATGTGAATTTCAGACAACCCCCTCCCCAGTCCCCACGATGACAATCATTGACTTTTTCAGAGGCTTTTGAAAAATGCTGAATTTCAGCTCAGAAAAGTAATAATGAGGCAAAAAACATGAACCATTACCAATGATTAAATTAAACACAGTGTTTTCCATAGATTTCCATAGGTGAAAACTATACATGTAGATGTAGTACCATATTTGATGAATTGTTGTTGCATCCAATAGATGGGATCATTTGCATAACTTGGTGACAAATGATTCATTTTAACCTTTGTTTTTCATAATATTCCTTTCCTCTACGAAGGTAACGAAAACTTGAATGTCTGCAAAACTACATGTACAAAAAATGGGACTGAGTATGTCCACGTTTTCAATCTTGAAAAGTTTTCATTTGTTAAAATTCAATTTCTAAACCGTGCCGAAATTCGCTAAATTGAAGAAGTCAGATTAAATTAACAGATTGACATTATCCTGCAGTAATGGAGAGCTTTGCATTTTCTTTTACCTTTATATAAATTTTAACTTGCCAGGTTCATGATTCACCCTAAACCTACATCGCTAAAATCAGACAAAACAAGTGAAGTACACTTCTTTGCTTTTATTTATGAAATAAAAGTTCAACTGGACTACGTAAGTGCATAAAAATGTAAGCATGTTTAAATCAACATCCTTAAAAATAAATCGGTGACAAATTAGCAATAGACTTTGCACATCTTACGGATTGGAAAACGCAATCTCAAGCATTTAAATGTAAATTTACTCACATTTTTAAGGTGCATGTACCAAGATTTCAAATTCCATGTTTTATAACGAAAATCAACTTCAGAGGAAGTGATCAGATCAGATAATAAGACTAGCACTTTTACTTTCGTATACACACACTTCTCCAGTTCATCGTGATTTCTATCATGTTGCTATGGATGTACCGTTTTGTCTGTGGTACAAATAAAGCATCATCGCCGTCAAAGAGAAATCTTCAGTTGTACAATTGTTCTGTTTAACTAATTGGTATGCTACAATAAAATATATTAAATGTAAATCTGCACATTCACAAATTTCAATTTTCTATTTCAATTTTGTGCAGACGTTCACGTTAGCTGGCACCCTCTACCATACAAAATTACAAGGTGTACACCAGTGAACAATTTACGAGACGCTAGTTTGATAGCACAAAACTATCAGCATACCTCTAATAATACAGTCGCAAAAAATTCATGAAATCACTGCACCAGGTGATTCGGTTCAAATCAATAGCGAATTACTAGATGTGCACATGTCTAAATCAATTTTCTATGATGATTGCACTTCCACTGTGATTATTATGTTGGGTTCAAAACTCACTGCAATTTATTGAAACTGCTCTAATAATTTATAGACACCCTGTATAATAATAACACGCCAAAAAACCTACTGGTTGGACCAGGACCTTGCAACCAACTATTAGGAGAAGAAACCGCACTCCTACCTACCCATAGACATCATTTTCATTGCAATTAATGTTACACCTCACGTAACATCAAGTACGCTTTCGTGTAATGCTACAGTATCGAGGTGGACATTCCTCATAAGAATGGCTCTAACAACAGACTACCAAACTCCAAACTTCTGAGTTTTCTTGCCAAAGATACTGAAAAAAAAAACAGTTCGTTAAAAAACTACCCAACCTAATTAATTACTATCGTTAAGCGGATCTTACTCACCGTCATCAAAAACGATTGCAATAAATTTGGGACATTTTAGTCACGATTATCCATGAATGAGTGACCAGATTCATTTAAATCCAAAAGAATTTTCAGGTGAATGATCAAGTGTCGTCTTCGCCAACCAAATGCCATTATAAATTCCATCATATCCTTCAAGTGTTAATTTCCATCGGTTCCATGATAACATGCACTACATTTCAAACCATGAACATGATTTCAAAAGAAATTTTTTATCTAACCCAATATCATACTAAAGCCAAACCATTTGAACATCACTTCAACCCGACAATATTCAAACTATAGAAATACTTGTAAATTACAACTAACAATTGAAGGTAATTTCAAACAATTCTTCTTTCTTGAATGACTTTAGGAAATCTTCCGGATGAATTTAAAAAGAATGTTCCTGCCTTTTCACCAAAGACACTTCAATTGTGATTTTCCTCAGCAGTTGTCCTACACTTCCTCGTCAGTTGTAACCTTAAGCTTCGTCAACAACTTTCAAACTGGCAAAGCTTATGTCGCTGTTTTTAGCTAAAGAAAAAAAACCACTTAACCATACTGTGCCGTTTGTTTAGTTAAATTTCTTTGCACAGAAATGGCAACGAGGTATGAAAGCAACACTGGTGTTGACGACAATTAGTTCTATCAAAGTTTTGAACAAATATAAGGTATGAACACAATGAGCTCAGAACCAATACAGGGTGTCTACTATATTTATAGTGGGGATTCCATTACTTTTCAATGACATGCTTTTCATGTATGTATGTATTACATACAATATAGGGTCAATCGACATTTGTCATGAGATAATCATAATGCAGATGACAACAATGGGTAAGGGTACCATTTTACCAAGGCAGATTTTTACATATCTAATTACATGGCATCAAAAAACAGAAAATGTGTAGATAACAAAGTACACAAAATCGGTACATGAAAAAGTGAGGGAAATCTGATTGTACTAAAACGTTTTGCGAGTCAATCATAGGCAAAAATGTCATGACTTTTCCATGACCAGTAGACACCCTGCAGTATTGTTTCATTTTTGAAAAGAAAACATTCTGGCAGCATTGACAACAGAACCTTCATTTTTAAATGGCATGACAACAACCGATTGCAAACAAACGTCAGCATTTCCGTAATAACTGCACTGTAAATAGTAGCATTTGAAAATCACCTCACCATCTCCAGCGTTTGGTGCGGAATCAGAATCATTGAGTAGATTATCGTCTAATTTTTCCTCCCCTAAACAGCCAGAAAGACATTGATGAGCCAGTGACGATATTCGAGATTACAAAATTTCCAGAATTGAATAAAATCACGCGCAATGAAAGAAAAGTTTACCTTCGGAGGCTTCGTGTGGCAAGCCTAAGGCATTGTCATCATCGAGCAGTGCATCATCCAACTTATCCTCGGATGAGCTTGTTTCTCCAAGTTCACCCTTGACATTTGCTTTGGTGGGGGTGCTAGTGCTGGGAGCCGCACTGTTTCCAATCGCTATGCTCGACTCCAAATTTTTCAGATGCACCATGGTGCGAGCCAGCTCTGCTTCTTCCTCACTTTGCTCCGGGTCGGTCATTTCGACACTCTTGGAGCTCTCCCCTCCTCCCTGCTCTTGCTTAACCCTTACCTTTAGTTTCGCAGCCTTTCCCTGGCCGCGACCTCTCCCACCATGACCGTCAACGCCTTGCACCCCCTTTTTCCCTGGGAGTAAAGGTGTCACTCTGGGAGGGCTCATGGGCTCCTGCTTGATGACAACACGGAAAGGCTCGTTTGAAGAGCCCTTTTCTTTGGCCAACACTTCCTCATCCTGCCCTTCTAGCTCGCAGGCATCAAATGTCTCCTGCTTGATCACAACGGAGCATAAAGGTAAAGATCTGACACCCCCGCGTCCGCGACCTCTGCCCCTCGAGCAGATTGCCAATTGGGGGCGCTTCACGGCATTGTCGACTGTTGAGGAGCTAGCCATAGTCGTGCCATTAATTAATGGCGTGGTTTCTTCGTCCCGAGATGGTAACGACAAGCTGCACGAATCCATGGTATTTTCAGCAGTGCTGACATCCCCACCAGCTATGGCAGATTCATCCAGCTTAGCATCCTCAGGGAGGCATACAGAGCTTTCCGATACTGGATGGCCAGCTTGGGAAATTGCAGTATCAGCATCTTGCGGAACTGTTGGAACTGCGGAACTGCCGGCAGACTGCGCCGCTGCATTCGCACTAGCAGGACATTCGCTCTGCTGGGACCTGTCATCTTCTTTCGGCTCTGGCTCCTGATTGGCAGCATATTCATGTTCGGCCTCAGCGGCTGCATCCTCGGCCGGCTCCATCATTCCTACATCTCCATCGTCTGGAAGGGCTTCAAACTTGACAACAGACGCTAGACTAGTTACACAGTCAATAACCAGTGTGGACGCTTCACTCGCAGTTTTATCTTCCGCAGTAATTGAAGCAGAAAGCTCTGCATCAGAGGGGTTGGCACCTCCCGCCAACCCCAATACTGCGTTGGGCTCTGCCTCAACTGCCATCATGTCATCTGCCGAAGTCCCGCCGAGCTCTGCAGCAGCTGCCGAGCTGTCCATGCTTTCGTGATCTTTCTCGACTGCCAGACCCTTCAGCTCGGAGGAATTAGGTTCGTCCGGCTTCTGACCTTCCTGGATGTCTTCCATCTCCACATCCCCAATCTCAGATTCCTTGGCTGCACTTTCCTCCATCGGCTTCCCCATGTCGTCCAACTCCTCCGGCATTGGAATGGCGTCCAATATTTCGGACAGGGCGTCGAGGTTTCCAGCATCAAAGTCCATGATGGCTGGTGGCGGCACGACGTTTTCCACTCTCGGCGGTGGTCGGACATTACTTTCAACCACCCCTAGAGAATGGGCATTTTCTACTCCTGGAGGTAGCGGTTCCAGCGTGTAGGCCATCTCTGGCGGTGCTGGGGCACTTTCTGGTTCAGGTGGCTGTGGAGGTTCCGGCATGCTTTCTTCGCCTGGAGGTGGTGGCTGCGGCGATTCTAGCGTAATCTCCATCGGCGTCTCCAATTGCACTGTTTGTGCCGCATCAACACCAGGTGGCAACTGTGGACCAATTTCCATAGCTGGTGGCAACTGTGGGCCAAACTCTCTTCCAGAAGCCTTGGTAAAGAAATTAGGGGTGATCTTCAGTTCCTTGGCGGCAGCCATGACGGTCTGCTTGTCCCTCACGGGCAACTTGCAATCAGCCGGGAGTCCGCCTTCCAGGGCAATACTCACAAAATCCTCAAGGGGGAGGGGTTCAGAGCGTTCGGACTTGTCCTGAATTCTTTTCTTCTTCAAATTGGACAGGATGCGCTGGGTTCGATCGTCCATAGATACGGACGACGCTTTTTTGCTGGCTTTCGGATCTTCCACTGTCGAGGATGCAGATTTCTTACTGGTCTTGGCAGGGGCCAAAGACGTGCTCACCCCTTTTCCCATCAACTTGAAAGGAATTTTAGACTGAGGAGTACTTATGGTGTAACTGCTATCCTCATCCACCTCCACGATGTCAATAGAGTCATCCTTTTTTAAAAGATTTAACTTAATGTTTGTTTTGGTTGTAGCCTGTTTTTTACTGGACGAGTTGGCGTCGTCGTCACTCAAACTGTCAGCTTCAATGGAATGGTTCCTCCTTGTCGAGGAGGCAGACTTAGAGTGCCTCGACTGCCGACTGTCTTTCAAAGGATCTTCGATTTTGCCCTTGCTGTCATTCAGCGTCTCAGTGAGTTTGCGCTTATTTTCTTCTTTTTTGCGCGCTATGCTGCTAGCACGCTCTGACTGCACCCGCTTTTGGTAATTGGGATTGCTGAGACAGTATTTCTGAATAAAACAAAAATTCACAATCTGAGAAAAATCATCAAGTAACTAGCTCGAAGAACAAAGTGGAGAAATGATAATGCCTGAAAAGATTATCGGTAAATCGAGCAAACAACATACGCTGTGATTGTAATTATGCTTTTCGCTCTCAAGATGATTGCGAGCTTCGAAGAGATCCCCGGAAAACACGCAGCATAAACTGCAGTAGAATGCTTGAGACGGAAGCATGAACTCGACACCTGCATAACACGAACGGGAATTGATGACATGGGAAAATAACGAAAAATTGAAACTAACAAGAAATTACCTTGGAATGGCTGTAAACTAAGGTTTGCCGAAGAAGACTCTTGCGGCTTGGTCGCCCACGGTCTATCTGCTGGTGCTAATCGCTATTAACACGCAGCAAGAAATTCGCAGCGGGAGAGGGGTAAACAGGGTTAAAAACATCCCATACAAATCTGCACTGACAAGTTCAATGCGCGAGGCCACGTTGAAGCTCACCTCCATGACATTCAGATGCTTGGTATGAAGATGCTTCAACAAATCGGTGGCCAATTTAAAAATGTCATGACAATGCTTGCACCAGTGGTTACCACTGTCGACATATCGCCACTTGGCTGGAGGTGGGTCCACCTTAGCTGGAGCTTTGGGTTTAACAGATTCGGCAGGTTTGCTCTTGACGGTTTCCTTTGGTGCCTGCATCCACAAATGGAATGGTATTAAATTGACATAGTCAGATCAACACAAACTGGTTATCGGTATCCCAAATCACTAACTCGACCAGTGTTGCTACAGGAAGCTGCACCATGGATTTTGTCGAGTAGTTCAATCAGGGTTCTCACGACTATTTTAAAAATAAAATTTCGACTTTCCTGGATCGAAGTTTTCCATGACAACAAAAAACTGTTAGACTTGTTATTTACTATTATTATTATTATAGAATTATCATTATTATTGTTATTATTTTTAATAACTATCCATTCTACATTACCAGTCACGACCAAAAAAATGTTTTCCCTTTGTTATTTACATTTAAGTTACATTTCTGCGAAAGGGTGAAAGGCGAAAACTTTTCAAATTTTAATTGCGAGATTGATTGGATTTCTTACTTTTAATTCTTTAAAAAAAATTTAAATTACATTAGTAATTAACAGATCGCCAATAGCACAATTTTTCAAAGACTGGCTGAAAGCAATTCATTTTGGATATGTTCATGACTGATTTTCACATTCATTTTCAAATACAAAAAAATTATTTGTAAAAGTATAATTTTATATCAATTTGTTATTATTTACAACCATTCCATGAAAAAGAAGTTTTCGCAACATTGATAATTTTGGAGATTGGTGCAGGACATTTTTTTACTTTCCTATTAACTTGTACAGTGTTTCCCCGAAAATACGATTGGTCTTATATTTATTTTTTCTCCAAAATGAGCATTAGGCCTTATTTTCTGGGAGTGTCTTATTTTTTTCATGTACATGTACAATGTACAACAATCTTCAATAGGCACAAAAAGTATGTAAACAACATAATAATTGCTATTCACGATTAAATGAAAAGGAACACATGTTTCAAAATACATCTGTTATAATGCTTACAGTGTGGGGAAATGAAGTCAATTCTCTGCTTACGGAATCCCTTATTTTATTTTGCAGTTGTTACATAAGCTATGCAAAGTAAGTATTATAACATATGTACTTTCAAACACGTACTCTTTCGCATTTACTCGTGAACAGCAATTAGTAGGCCGATACTGTTTCCATACATTTTGTGACTACTGTAAATTTATTCATGTACATCAATCTGCATTTATAAACTCATTCATAAAAAAATGATGCTCCTAACAAAAACGATCAAAAATTGCAGTTTTCGTCGTGTGTTGCAACGTTAAGGTCTGATTTTATGGTTAGGTCTTATTTTAGGGAAAACAATGTATGTACCAGAAATTTAAGCTCATTTTCTTGACATGTAATGTTAATACTTACAAATGAAATTTTGTAGAAAACATTTGTTAAGAAACTACATTCTTGATAATTTAAACTAGTTCAAGACACGAACAGAATCGTGATATGCGAACATTTTTAAGCCGAGACCATAACAGAAATGTCGTAACATGGTTGCCGGACCCCAAGGCCTGACCCAATGGTTCTCCGGCGTTATTGCTGACGTCGAAAGCCACAAATTAAGTAGATTTTGGCTACCATGGAAAAAAAAACTGTTACAGAAAACAGCACTGAAAGAAATTTTTGCATTAAATCAATTGAGGCGTTGACAATGAAAAGGATATCGTGCCAAACATTCCATGACCGTTCGTTCACATTCAGCAGATGGCACTTGCCGCAAGGATTCCCAATCTTCAAAAAGGGTGCAAGTGAAAATTACGCATTTCCAGAAAGTGCCTTGAATTCTTTACATTGTCAATGCCTCGATTATACTGCGAAATATTTTTGAGAACGGGACCACAAAAGACGAATAAGACAAGTATGTAAAACTGCTCTTAGATGAACAGTTTGAAATTAAAATCCTTCATCGCTACAAAAACTCCATGACCAGTATGAGATATATCCCTGACTTTTTCCACGACTAGCCAACTTCCCTGAATGACCAGGTTTTCCAGCTCGCGTGACTCCTGCCCACGGTCAAATTCAAAAAGGAATAAAGCATGAATACTTACCGATACATTTTCTCTTGAGATTCCGGAAACAGACCCAGCGTCTCTAGGGTCTCTGGAGCCAGATGACGCCGAAGGCTTTCTGGCAAGGTGTTCGGAAGCCTTCAGCGCCTTGTCGATGGATTCCAGCTGCTTCTTGACGGGCGAGATATGCGAGCTATACGCCTCTTGGGATGCCATCAGCTTGGTCAGCTGCGGGTCGTTGTGGCCATCCTTTTGCCGCTGTTTCTTGCGCATCAACTCCCCTTGCCGCTTGCGGCAATCCTCCACCTGGTTGTTTATCATATCCAACCTTTTCTTGAATTCCAGCCGCGTTTGCAGCAGCCTCTTCCTTTCCTCCGCATTGGTCGGAGTTTTAAACTCCTCGAGCTTTGCCGCAACCGTGCTTGCAGCCACAGCCGGATTGACTGCGGCCGGCTTGGCTGCGGCGCTGCTGTCAGCCTTACCTCCTTCGGATTGAATCTGTACCACCTTCAAATTGGAGCGGCTTGTCTGGACCGGCGTCAAGGAGGACACCCATCCCGGTGTGGAGGGCGATGTGGTAGTCGGTGCAGCCATCGAAAACGGTGGATACATGGGGGCTGGCGGATAAGCTTGCGCCGGAGGGAAGTGGGGTCCCGGCGGCATCGGGTGGCCAGGGTACGGCGACATGGCCACCGGTGGGTGCATCGGCGGCGCCATCAGGCCCGGTATTACGACCGGCGGTGCGCCGTAGAAGCTCGGATCATACTGACTGTACTGCGGGTACCCGGGGGGTGGCATGGGCGTCGCAACCATCGGCTGGCCGTAGTTTGGATACTGGCCGGCAGCGCTGCCCATAGCAGGCGATGACTGGACATCGGATCTATAAACGTCGAATTGCGGATAGGCAGCCACCGGCTCGGGATTGGCCGGGGCCGCTGTCCGGCCAGCATTCGGATCCACGGCTTGGGCCTGCTTGGCCCGCAGCCGTGGATCGACGCGCTTCTGCTCCGCAGCAGGGGATGGCTCTGGTCGCCGTGCGCTGAAACCTTCCTTGACCAGATTGTTTACTTCCAAGCGCTGTTGCTGCAATTCCTCCGACGGGCTGCTTGCGCTGGCCGGCAGCGTGTTGTTTTTGAGGCCTATTTGTTTCAAAAACGCATTAAAACTTGCATGGCCATCTTTGCTCGGGCCAGAACTGCGCTCTGGCTCGCTCTCCGGGAGGGGTGGGTCCGGGCCTGACTTGCACTGGCTGCCAAAGAAGGAGGCGCTGCCCGTCTCCTTCTCCTTGTCGCTGTTGTCAGCATCCCCGTACAGGAATTCGTCTTCGTCGTCGGTGTTGACCAAGTCCAGCCCCGGGATGTTGCACTTGGGCAGCGGGGGCGACTCTTGCCGCGGCGGCGGCTCCAGTTTGACCGCCTCGGCCGCGGCTGGGGCGTCTGCCTTGCGCAGGCACGACCGCAGCGGCAGCTTCACGTCCGGGGCGTCAACGTCTGACGAAGACCTAAACCCGGGGAAGGAATCGGGCTCGTCGAAATAGAGCGGTTTCGGGGTGTCCTCCAGGAATTTACTCCCTTTCTGGTTCCAGTCCCATGACTGCTGGTTAATTTTGCTAAAAATGGAATTGTCCCCTGGTCGAGGCTTCACCTCCTGCTTGATGACTGGCTGGAATTTGGATTCCGGCATCTCTGGAGGCGGTGGTTCCGGCGGCGGCGAAGCTCGCTTGGCGATACGAGTGTAATTTACGTCGTCGTCGTAGGCATCCATGTCCCGGACGCCGATCACCTTGCGCTTCTTCCATACCGGCTGTATGCTGCTTTCCCTTTTCTTGTCCTTGTCCCTGTCGTCCTCCCTCTTTCTATTCCAACTGTTGCGTCCCATCTCCGGCTGGTCCTCTACAGTGTGGGGGGGCGGACCAAAATAGTCATTGTCTACTGTGATACGAAGACTTTCCAACGGCTTGTCGGGTGACAGGCTCCGGTGAACCTAAAAAAATTATGGTGCTAATAAATACATTTTTGACCAAGCAATTGAACAGCTACAAGTGCAACCCAGTGATCCAATTTATCCGGACGTACGTACGGAGCTATTTGGGATCCACAGTCAGCTTAGCAAGAGTAAACATGTGAATCGATAATTTTTGGCACAAGACAGCAATTTTCAAGGTTCCCTGTCGTGAAAACCACTACCTTGGGGCAACCATGGGCATGCCATCAATCACAGCTTATATGACAACTGGCAGTGCAAGTAAATCAATTTCCCGATCCTGTTATAGGTTAGGTTATTGATCTCGCATCCTCGAGATGCTGTTGGATGAATAAGACTTCAGCAGACCTCATACGGTCAGTATTACAGACGATGATATGGAATTTTTTACCTTGCTCCATGTTTGTGTGCCAGCACACGATAGTATCTCGTTGGGTGCTAGATTCCTAGCACGGATCATAATAAGAGAGGCTTAATTAATGTAATATTCCTGTTAACTCTTCGAGCTCAGAGATGCAAATTCATGCAACTCCACAATTTTTAATATCTTTAGGGAGTAACAGTAAGCTGATCTGTTAGGCCATGAGAGTAATTGTTAAAAGTGACCATTAGAAGATTACAATGAAGCACTGCTCTGCACACTCAGGGTTAACCCCAGCCCAGAAATTCAATTTACAACTTTTCTGACTATTCCAGGTTCAAACAAAATTCCCTGGCGATGTAAACTTTGAAAATATAACATATGCCAATGTAAAAAATGCTACATTTATTGTTCATTGTTTATAAACATGAGGTCAAGACAAATTTCAATAAGGAAGCAACAATAGAGCTCACATTTTAATAATAAAAAAACTTGAAATTTAGATTAGTTTAGTTTCTTCAAATTTACAACTTCATTATTGACGAATTCTACAGAATTTCTTGCCTCAATTGTTACCGTGTTTTTCCTTGGATT
Source organism: Cylindroiulus punctatus (assembly GCA_034695085.1). Taxonomy (NCBI): domain Eukaryota; kingdom Metazoa; phylum Arthropoda; class Diplopoda; order Julida; family Julidae; genus Cylindroiulus; species Cylindroiulus punctatus. The sequence goes on along the minus strand of JAQFYZ010000737.1, from coordinate 7,576 downwards.
CTGTGTCAAGAGATGTTAAATTTACCTGACATTTTAAAAATAAATCAATCTTCCCTGACTTTTCCCTGATTTCTCCAGGTCTTTCCAAGGTCGTTATTGCCATTCATATTTGTCCACAACATTTTGTGGTTGTTGCTAAGGGTAAACATGTATTCTTGTACTTCTGTATTACTGGGGTTGCCTCGTTAGTTTGGCAAAATTCATGGTAGAAGCATCGAGGATAGTGCACGATAGTGCCCCTTGACACACATTGAAGTGAATGAGACCAATGTTCCACAAGCATTACATTGAGGTTCCAAAATGGCCTTCTTGGTCCAAAGACAAATGCTTCGTAGAAAATATTGGTGGCTTTCTGATGATTTATTAAAATGGATGTCTATTTGCAAGTGGGAATTGTCTTGAAATGAAAGTTATCGAGTTATGCTGGCAGATCTCTGATCCAGCCATCCTGACATGGAAATATTATATTCCATGAGGGACATGAATTTTTGAGGTTTTAGTTTTTTTTATTTTTAAGTTATTTTTGGTTATTTTTGTTATAATAGAATGCTCTTACCTTATAATTTTGCCCAGGCAAATTTTTACATTTTTTGATTTATCTCTGCACACAAAACTTGGAATTCGTTCATTTTGCATATGCATTGGTCTAATGTGAATTCGTTCACGATAGTATTGTTTCATTAGCCTTGCACAACAGAGAGTGGAAATAAACTCGATTTCTCTAGTGGCATTATAATTACGTCCACCACTTGAAGAAGCTATTACGAGACGGGCAACTATAACCGAAGGTGTGTCTCTACTGATTTTTAAAAAACTATGACCGATTTCGACCAAACTTGGCCAACTGGACTCTGGTTTCCAACATACAATATGTCAAGGTATGTAAAAAACGAGCAACTCCAGCGTTAAACTCAAGCAACATTTAGCAACAACTCATCTTATTTTAACAAAAGATCCACATCATATCAAACTCAAGTTAACATCTTCAACCAAAACATGATGCAAAGAATTAAATAGAAGCGCGTCACTAGAACATCGTCACGTGAATAAAATGCTTCAGGCTAAACTCAGCACCATATCAGAAAACTGAAGTGGTAAAAATTTTCCAGGTCATACACTAGATCACCGAGGTCAACTATTTATGGGCAGTCATTTAGGGGATGAGGGTCGAGTCTGCCATGTGGTCGAAATAAGTGGTTTCAAGCACCTAGCAGTAAATGGAGCGTATATTTTCATAATAAAAAACAAATTTTGATTAGATTTTTAATTTACTACACATGTATCATTATAAATTTCTTCCCAGTGTGCTTAGATCCCCCAGATTCAATAATCATCTTCCCTTAATTTCTGTGACCACCCTGGCCATAGAAAATTCAAAAAATATGACACAATGTATGTAAACAGGAGAAGGACAAACATATTCATAAGGAAATAGCAAATTAAGATTATTTATTTGAAATTTCATTGCATGTATATTGTAGCCTATTAAATTCTCTTCACATAATTGTTTGTCATCTCTTGATTTTTGTGCAATAATAAGCTACAGGGATGAAATGTAGCTTTATTGACTTTTTAAATCTTCCTAAGGTTTTCAAAGTTAACCCATTTCCCAGATAGTTCTAGGTTTTCCAAGTTTGGGAGAACCTAGCTGCTTCATTATTATGTCCTAGGAGTATCATTTCTTGACTTTTACAACACATGTAATTAATGACTGTTTTCAGAATGAATCATTTTGTCCTGATTTTCCAATTTCCCTGACTACCTGAATTTCATTCCATGTTCATCCAGTCAAAAATCAAAATAAAGCTCAATACTCAACCAACTGATTTATTCTGTTCAAGTTGCATACAAGTTCAACTTGAGTGACTTATTCTCAACCATGCAGGTGCAGGAAATTGGGACAGGAGTACGAGACGCATAGCCGTGAATCTAAAATTTCCATGTGGAGAAGTTATTAACTCGTGACAACGGATGCATGCACCATCAGTCCATCAATATTACTGCTATTATGCTGTCCAAACACGTTTAATAATAACTAGAGGACCAGCCCATCACACATGTGCTAACAATGACCATACCACCAACTTAACATTCACCAGGTGTTGGGTGAACGAGGTGTTTATACTGGAGGAAAAAAACTAAAAACATGTACAAATTGCTCAGGACCTAAACTTTTCGTGTCAGTAATAAATATAAATTCCAGACAGTACAGGAAAACTGACACCTGCAAAGCTTTTGAAAGATGTGATCGAAAGCATACCAAAGGCATAGCAGATTTCATAATATGTTGTGCACAAGCAGTAATCCCCCAGTGGATTGAAGGAATGTCAAACCAAAGATATCATGATGTCTTTGGTTTGACATTCCTTCAATCATTCTTCATATCATGATATCTTTGGTTTGACATTCCTTCAATCCTCTGGGGGACTACTGCTTGTGCACAACATATTATGAAATCTGCTATGCCATTGGTATGCTTTCGATCACATCTTTCAAAAGCTTTGCAGGTATCCGTTTTCCTGTACTGTCTGCAATTTTTATCTATTGCAATGGGGTCAAGAAACTCAGAACACTTTAGTTTGATAAGATGGCACTGGAATTGCACGAGTGTCTGTTGCCAGTAGAATGCATCAGTTTCATTCGTCCAAATTTATCAGGTACAATATCATAGAACTCCATATGTCTTCAGATCACCCCCTCCCTCTACAACAGATTCTTAGTTACGTCTCTGAATCTGTCAATGTTGCTGCCGTTGTATTTGTCACGATTGACATTATTATCGAGCGTAAGAGCCTGATGTGAGGTCTGCTTTACACTGCGTTCAAGACACCAGACCCATAACGTCAAGGCCAACACAACTTATTGGAAAAAAAAATGACCCTATGCCCCTACATGAAACTTCATTGTTTTACCAGTTACAGTGTACCAGTACGACTCGCAAAGCTTCCTCAGCGAGGTACCCAAACGAGCATCGCTCTCAACCCCAAGTCTGTCTTCAGTTCGGCATCGTCCAACTTCGCATCTGGCATCTCCAAAAGAGACGAAAACAGACCCAAGATGCATTAGCAGCATAGCTCGACGGCAGCCATCTTTGCGGCTGGACACATCACTGCACCTCATCTTATTTCAAAGGGGTCAGCATTCGTGCAACGCAAATCTCCAAGCAGGCCTACTTACCGACTTATCCCGACCGGGCGAGCTGTCCCTGACTTCGGTGAGCGTCGAGCGGAATTTGAGTCCGATTGCCGAGGACGTGGACGCGACAGCTTCGACCGGGTCTTCAGCACGAGTGTCAAAGCCCGAGTCCTGCTTGTTATAATATCGAGATGATTTGGGAATGTAGGCGCCCCTGGGTGGCGGCGATGGACTCGTCCTGGTGCGGCGACTTGGGCTGGATCTACTGCGCGATGGGGGGGACCACCTGGCGCGTCTAGAGGCTGACCTGGATCTCGATCTCCTGGAGCGACTAGGCGAGCGGGATCTCGAGTGCCTGGAGCGACTAGGCGAGGGCGACCTGGAACGGGATCTGGAGCGCCTGGAGCGACTAGGCGAGCGGGAGCGCGACCGAGACCTCCTGGAGTGGTGACTGTGTCGCCTCTCGCGGGAGGACGAGCGGCTACGGCGCTCGCTCCTATGGCCGAAGCCGTCCTTTTTCGACGATTTGGCGTGGAAAGTTCCACGGGTGGAGGGCGAAAAAGTGCCCCCGCGGGGGCGCCTGGGGGGCCGGAAACCCCGGAAGGGCCTGCGGGAGGTCCCGTCGCCGCGGCGGGGGAACCGTCCCCGGTACCTGGTCCGCCCGCGCGCCCCCCGGCCCCTCGCGTTGTCTTGGTCCGCTGGGGAGTCGGAGATGGCCCGCACCTCGTCGTCGTCACTCATGGCGGCGGCTGGTCGGCAAAAGCCTGCTTAAAATAGGCGAGCGACTCACCGAGGATGGCCGCGTGTCGTCGTCCGCCGCTTAAATCCCTGTCACGCGTAGAGAACAAGGGTCCATGGCATGCATTTGGAACAAGTCGCAACGGGGCCTGCCGAGGAGGCTTATTTGGTTCGCGCGGCTGCCGCCAGGTGGCGCTGGGATGGGCGCTTGATACGAATGTGTGTGCAGGGATGTGACAAAGGGTGACAATTTCTGTAAAAAATGGAAAATAAGGTGACAAATGCAATAAATAACGGGGGGAAACCTCTTTTACGTATGACCTATCTGTAGAATTATAAGGGAGACTGGGCTCAAAAAAAGTCTGTTGATGAAAAGGAAATTACCGAAAAGAAGGAAAAAGCCCGAAAAATGTTGCATGCAGGAAAGGAGATGTTACGTGAGGCCTGCAGTACTAGCCGCACAGATATTGTAAAAGTGGAAGCTGCAAATGCCATCATTCAAAGCGGCAAGGTGGCAATAGAGCTTGCTGATGAAAACTTGAATCAGTTATCCAAAACGTGATTAAAAAGGAAAAAAAATGAATAAAATGTAACATTTTTGCAGATACAGTATATTGTGTGATAATTTTGATGAACTAAGAATCAATTGCATGAAATTTGCATGTGACAAAATGGGAAAAATGCGATATTTGCATGTGACAAAATGGGAAAAATGCGATATTTGCATGTGACAAAATGTGACTAATGTCCAATTCTTGGATGTGACAAAATGTGACAAATGTTTAATTCTTGGATATGACAAAATGGGACAAAATGTGGCATAGCTGGCCACATGCCTGCCCACGTTTCCACCAGAATGAACGACGATTGGTGTATTGTGATTGCCTCGCAATCATAATTTAGAAATCACAATACAAAAATGAGGATTTCGCGTTGCATGACGGGATTTGGCAGTTTGATACAGCGTGTTTGTAGATTTTGCGTCCACTGACTTCATAGTTTACTATGTAAACTCCACATTTTATAGGTAATAAGTCAACATTTCCCATGAGGAAAAGATGTATACATGTACGTGATGCATTTTGAAATGTATTTCAAAATGTGTCTCGATTGATACAAAAATTTATAAGATCATTCATTGTGGAATGCATAGGGAAGTTTATTATCTTGCGTTCTACGATGTTCCTAGGAATGCAATTCATGTGTATTGCAGAATGCATTTTATGATATGTAAAGGCGAATATTATATTACAATATTACAGGTGAATTGTAGAATGTATTCGCCACATTGACGCATGGAAAAGTTGAGTGGCACTGCCTGACGTCATTCAATCACTGGTTCGTGGCCGAATTGTGTTCCCAGAACACACTTCAACGAATTATGTTTGGATCAAGATTAACTTTGGATCAACATTCGTTTAGTGTTTCCACCGAAAAATGAATTGTTGGTTCAGCCACCAATCACGATTCAAAATTCCGGTGGAAACGTAGTATCACGCGCATTTGGAGCAGGGAATATGCCGTGTTATATCCGACATTTCTAATTCTCAGATCAGTCATTCTACTCAGTGGAAATAAATTATTAAATTTGGATTTAGGATTCAAATTCGGCGGGAAAAACGAGGCCCTTACCCAAGGAGCGGAGCTGAAGCGCCGTAACAATTCAATTCGTCATCTGCTGGAGAAGCCTCATGTTTTTAAAAACAAGATGCCACGACATGATGAGTTGACATTTGGCAGTAGTGTTCTAATATTTCGTGATGTTTCTACCCCGAGGTAAACAGGCGATGCCAACAGGATCGTGCCCAGTTCGTGAGCATGGATGTTCCAATGAGTAACGCCATTATTTTGCACCAGAGTGAACATTTCCTAGTAGTAGATAAAGGGTTCGACATCCTCATCAACAGTGACAACCCTGAAGACGTGACTGTCCATAAGCAGCTTAGGCGGCAGTTTCCTAATCTCACCAACAGCACCCTAAAACACGAGTTTCATTTTGCACACAGGCTTGATTTCCCTACGAGTGGTGTCTTGTGTGTGGCCCTCACCAAAAATGCTGCCAAGGAGGCCATGCGGTCCTTCGCGAACCGCAAGGTACGCAAGTACTACCTGGCCCTGGTGCATGGCCACTTGACCAGCAGTGAGTTGGTCACCGTTGACGTCGGCATTGGCTCGGACTCGAGGGCGGACCACAGGCACCGCATGTGCACCGCGGACGAAGCCACCTGCGAAAACACGAAGTCAGCGGTCACTAAATTGCTAGTCTTACAGCTGGGAGTCTACGACAGGAAGCCGGCGACCAAAGTGGTATTTCAGCCGGTCACCGGTCGCCGGCATCAGCTCAGGCTCCACAGCCGGCACATAGGACACACGATAGTGGGCGACTACACTTACAGCGACAGAGTCGACGTGAACCCTCACCGCATGTTTCTACACGCCTTTCGCCTGGTGATGCCAAACCCGCTGGAAGCCATCGATGTCCGAAGCACGGATCCTTTCCTCGAATCTGACGAGAGAAACAAGTGGACGGTTACAAGGACTCTTAGACTGATAAACGATGATTTGTACCCATGGTTCGAATGAACTTCTATAGTCGTCTCGGCAAAAGAACGAAAATTTTACAGCCAATCAAAGAGACTCGGCTTATCGATGTACTGTTTCAGGAGTGTCAGCGGTAACAAGAAAAATGGCTGCCATGCTCCATATTTATTACAGGATGGACGAATCGCAAACAGGAAATTGCATCCCATTTTTTCCTTCTTTTGCCGGAACGACTATAGGCGAATGGCTGGCTGTTCTGTTGTACAACAAGCGAATTAATGATATCTGATCATAAATGTGTTTAACGAGTGCTCCCTGTGGATTTTCCCATACATATTTTAATAAAACAATCTATGTGCAGAATAACTTGGCAACATTAGCAATTATCACCTTTCAGGTTTACCTTCAGAGCCTCAGCGAAACACCAGGAAAACACTGCCGTATGCTGGATTTTTTTGACAAACATCATTGTTTGAATAGAAACTTGATATTTTTAGGTGATAGAGGATTTCCTGCAGAAAAAAATGGAAATTAATACCCCCCTTAGGATAGATATTGGCATAGTATTTGCAATTTTTGAACATGACCATGATCCCCTTGGTGTAAATTCAAATTTAAATTTTTTACTCAGACCAAAACCATTTGCATTTACATGTAGTACTCACCCAAAAACGTTCAAAAAGTGATTCGACGTTTATCAATTCGCTTCCATGACGCAACTGTCACGCAGGACTGCATGCAAAAACTTCTCCTTGAAAACATTCAAATTTGCCTGCCCGCACTTGTCGGCGACCTAATTTATTCATAACAGCGACAGGCCGACACTAGCCTGGCGCGATGACTGTTGACTTCCCGCCGCCATTTTCATTCTTTCGCTGCAAGCAGAACGCACTCCACACCGGAAGTCATCTTGACTTACGGACGCCATTCCATTCTATTCCGAAGTAGAGAGTGTCGTTTCCAAGCCGAAACGCCATAGAGGTCCTAGATTTACCAGAGGTTGGTCATATCAAATTTGGACGCCATCTTGATGCTTAGCTGAGCTTTACTTTCACGTTTCGTTCTCTATAAAATGAAAACTTTTCTATTTATTTCTTGAATCATTGAATATCATTGAATAAATGATAAACTTACCTCACTTTCCCGAATTTTGAAGCAAATT